>CAJNJA010065419.1:0-15771 GCA_905231915.1 Symbiodinium necroappetens
GCAGGGGCCAGGTTCACCCCTGGAACTATTATATTATATTATATTATATTATATTATATTATATTATATTATATTATATTATATTAAGTATTAATATATATATTATTATATATTATTATATATTATTACATATTATTATCAACTATTTTGTGTTTTTTGTGTTATTTATATTATTTATATTATTTATAGTATTTATATTATTTATATTATTTATATTATTTTTATTATTTATATTAGTCATATTATATATATATATTATACTATATCTATTATATCTGTTATATATATTTTATCTATACTATATATATATATAGATTCAAGTCGTCCTTTCCTGAGTCACTGAGGTGGGCAGTGCTCGGCTCATGAGTCAGATACGAGCTGGTGGAGGTGCTACCTTTGAGTGTAACTGCGCGAGCATTAAAGCCCCTACCGCTTGCAGCCGGCTCGAGTTCCGCGGTGTTCGGCCTCTCCGCGGAGGACGGATCTATTCCACAGTTGCTTGCAGCCGGCTCGAGTTGTAGTGCAGGATCAAAGCTCAGCTCTCGTGGACCTCCCCGAAATTGCGACATGCAGGGCCGCATTTTTAAAGGCAGAGTGCTGCTAGTGGCCTTGGTTGTGCTCGCGAATGTGTCGGATGGGGAGCTCCTGAGAAATTCAAGCTGTGCTAACGACGACGATCAGGCCCTCTTACAAGCACGAGTGAATGTTGCTTGCAACCCTGATGAGACGCCACCCGTGCTGACGGTGCCTGCAGACATCGTGGTGGACAACGACCCTGGACTGTGTGCGGCCGTCGTGAACTATGCTCCTCCCACGGCAACGGACAACTGTGCAGTACCGACGATTGCACTGACCGGCGGACCAAGCTCTGGCGCAAGTGTCCCTGTTGGCAGCGCTGGTGTGACCTTCACTGCGACCGATGGGGCTGGCAACACTGCAACTGGTAGCTTCACCGTTACGGTCATCGACATTGAGCCCCCGGTGCCGACTGTGAATGGAGGCAACGGAAACATCGAGGTGCCCAACGACCCTGGAGTGTGTGGGGCCACCGTGAGCTATCCTGATGCTACCGCAACAGACAACTGTGCGGTAAACTCGGTCGTGCTGACCAGCGGGCTTGGAAGCGGCACTATTTTCCCGGTGATCCCCGTCACCTCAGAGACCTGGACTGCGACCGATAGTGCCGGCAACGCTGCAACCAGTAGGTTCACGGTCAAGGTCAACGACGTCGAGGCCCCAGCGCTGACGGTGCCTGCAGACATCGCGGTGAACAACGACCCTGGACAGTGTGCGGCCGTCGTGAACTATGCTCCTCCCACGGCAACGGACAACTGTGCGGTAGACTCGCTCGTGTTTGTGGGGCTTGGCCCCGGCAGCAGTTTCCCGGTGGGCACCGCCACAGAGGACTGGACTGCGACCGATACTGCCGGCAACACTGCAACTGGTAGCTTCACTGTTAAGGTCAATGACAACGAGGACCCAGCGCTGACGGTGCCTGCAAACATCGTGGTGAACAATGACCCTGGACTGTGTGCGGCCGTCGTGAACTATGCCCCTCCCACGGCAACGGACAACTGTGCAGTACCGACGATTGCACTGACCGGCGGACCAACCTCTGGCGCAAGTGTCCCTGTTGGCAGCGCTGGTGTGACCTTCACTGCGACCGATGCGGCTGGCAACACTGCAATCAGGAGCTTCAGTGTTCAGGTCAATGACAACGATCCTCCGACTCTTGAGGTGGAGGATGTCGATGTGAATTCCTGCACGCCGACTGTGGTGACATTCTCCCCTGCTGCGGCCGACAACTGCCCAGGGGCGACAGCTGCTTGCAGCCCGTCATCGGGCTCCGAGTTCCCCGTCGGCGAGACAGAAGTGACCTGCACGGCAGTCGATGCCGCGGGCAAGACCACTCAAGAGAGCTTCGTCGTTTTGGTGAAGTGTGATGGCCATGGCTACTACAAAAAGTCCCATGGCAACAACATGCGCAAACGCAGAAACCCCCACATGAAGAAGTGGTTGCACTACTGGGATCAGTATCGCCGGTGATTGGCCGATAGGCTAACAACAGGTCTTTCTTTTAGGTTCTGGCAAGCTCTTGTCCCGAGAATCGGGCAAGATTAAGTCGCCATTTTGCTGTACAGTCCTGGCGTTGACGCGGTATAGCCACATTGCATGCCTGTTTTAAACGTCGTTCAAATGGTTTGGAGCTCTGTCCACGATGCACTGCATGTTTTTTAGAGTGGACACGAGTTGCCGAGACATGCAGCTAGTGAGAAGGCTGCAAAAGCAGAGTTGTCGCATCCAGCACAGCAAGGATTAATGTTTGATTGCACTTGAGCTGCAGGGCCACTGTAGCCCATGAGAACCCCAAGCGAGAAGCAAGGTGCTGCCTGGAGTGGCCTGGAGGGGCCTGGACCTGGAGAGGCCGCCGCAGAGTCTCTCTATGCCCCGGGACGGAGAGTCCACGCCTGGCCCATGGCTGCACCGCGAGTTTTGTCAGGCTATTTTCCGTCATCGTCGGCAGCTGGTTCGTGACAGTTCTGTGCTCGGGCAGTTGATGATGCTTTTGAAAGGTTTAGGGGTTTAGGGTTTCGGGTTTAGGGTTGAGGGGTTTAGGGTTCTAACTTCCGTTTGCTGAAGCGGGTGGGGCGTCCAATTTTCAGCCTCGAAGGGTCTCTATGGAAACCGGAAACCCTAGGTTCAGTATGTTCCCTCTGTGGCCGAGGGGCCAGCTTTTCCGTGCCAGGCAGTGTTTTGAAATTTAATGCCCAAGCTTCTACCCGACACTAATTAAGACCTTCTTCTAGCTGCTAGCTGTCTCTTTCTGCTTCGAGATGCCATGGCCAACATTTGTTGCTCGCGGCTGCATTCGGATTGTTGAGTTGTTGTGTATGCATGTTCTGGTGGTGATGCTGACATGTCAGAGTCTACCGCGTGGTTCATTCGTTTACCACACCCGGTTGCAATGCAGCGTTTCAACTTTCAGTGCTTGACGCCCAACCCATTCTCAGTGGTCGTAGTGGCAGTGTTGCTGTGGACTTTGCAGGTTTAAGGTCATTGCGAAGGCTTCGATGTTGAGAGCAAGTTCCTTTCAGGCAACCGTCATGGGATTTGGAGCACTGTCACGATGCAAAGCTCCCACCAGCACCTTCGCATGCACAGCGACTCGTAAATACCTGATTACTTGAACGATGTTGCCTCCTCCAGAATGGACTGGTAAGTTGAATCTGTCCTTTGAGGGCTGCGCTCGCAATGGCTGCGGAACGCTTGTCAAGATGGCAATCAGGGCTGTGGAAATATCATAGATGACTGCTGGCACTTTCGCGGTCTTTACATCCGCGATATATAAAGGAACAACTTCTATATCAACTATATACTGCGGACCATAATTAACAAACTTCGCACAACACCTCATATCGCCCGGCTGCCGGCTTCTTCGATAAAGGCACACTCGCAAAGAAACGTATGAATTATGCCCAAGCTTCTCTCTTTTTTCTCGTAAGGCTTGCATTTTATATTTTAAATTTAGACTTTATTCTTGAATATAACGAAATGGATGACGTATGTGGAAATTGTATTATTATGCATATCGTTTGTATTATTCATTTTTATCTTTATATTTGTTTCTGTGTTAGTTTTTCTGAGTAATCGTTGGAATTCTTTTTATGGTCTTTCTTTGGAGGTGCCTTAGAAGGTGTTGTGGGACATGATACGGGGATTTCTTTTTCATGGAAAATTTAGGAGACGGCCTTCTAGAGGTTTTGTACGGTTTCGCGATAGTATTTTGTTGATATTGGCTTTAAATGAAAAATCGGGAGCAGAAAATAATTTTCGCCGAATGAATATTCGATATGGGAATCGTCGTACGGTATTGATATTAATTGAAAAGATTCTAAGATAAAATCTAATATATTCTGAGCAAGAATAGATGATATTAAAAGAAAATTTATTTATGTGAAGGAGGCTTTATAGGGAGGGGTGAGATATGGGTGTGGTTGAAAGCTGGAGGGATTTATCGGCTTCGATTTTCTTAGAGCCTAAAAGCTAGATTTAGAACCTTCTTTAATTGTTGAAATTTTGCTATAATTTCTAGGTTAGGAATAAATTTCGAGCATCGGTATAGAATTTATTTAGAATTGTGAATATAATTGCTTTTTATGATTGATTCGGCTTTTAGATTTTATTAATTACCGCTTCTAATATTTGGGAGCTAGGAATTTAGATGATATTTATTGATATTATGAATTTGTCTTTATTATTAGGAAATGGCGAATGATCGGCAAATTCGATTTCTATCTAATATTATATTATGATTTTGGAATAATATATTTCAAACACGATAGATTCTATATTATAAATTTCTCTCTTCGATTTGATTAGACTAGGAAAATATAGATTAGATATATGCTCATTTTTTGACGATCCTTTGAAATTGCTCGCTGGAAAATACGATGAGGAAAGGAGAAGCAGCCGCGATCGAAGGTTGGACGGTGATCTATGCGAAGAATTTATGAAATTATGGCAATAGGCCGTATATATTCAAATATATGATAAGTCTCATGATATTAAGGTTAAAGGGGTCGCGTATTTCTCGAATTGGGGAATCGATGATATATTGATGATTCTAGAATAAAATCAATATTAATTTAGATAGAGATATGGTAAGTATGGAAAATATTCATAATATGTATTAATATTTATTGATCGTGGTCCGCTAATACGAATAATGGGACTTCATGATTGATATCGACTCATAAAAATGATTCGATCTAGATTAATATAGGCCCGCGTCTGTACATATGAGAAGGAATCGGACGATATCTGCTGGATAATATTCCGCGATAGATATAATCGGGATGATATTCATAATTTGAATGGAATAATCTTTCTTGAATAGATTTAGTACTGTGGCCCCGCCCGGATCTTAATCGATTCTGGTCGCGACGAGTAATGGCACGGAACAACGACCGAGATAGATCTATGAGAGATTCATGCCCTAGTACAGCTTCGTATTCCGAATTAAGAATAATGCGCGTAGCTATATTCAATATGAGAAATTCTAAATTATGGATAGATATCTCCATAATCATTCTTCCGAACCCCATCTCTTCGGAAAATCGCTAATTAGATTATGAGATCTTCTCAAATCATATTTATTTCGAAGACGATATCGTCATAGGATCTCGCGACCTATATCTTGAATTATAAGATATCATATTTCGGATTATAGAGATGAGAATTAAGAAGATGATCTTTTGGAATTATAGAGATCCGAGACTTCTTCCTTATTCGTCAACATAATATTTACTGCCCATGACGCCTGGTCCAAATCACGCGATATCTAGCTCATCGTTTAGGGGAGGTGCTTCCCAAATCATAAAAAATTTGGGAAATTAATTTAAACTGATTTGGGATAGAAAGGGTCTGTGCTGGACTAGGGGTTGGGCTGGGCTGAATTGGGCGGGAATTATTTGGGATAAAACGGGGCTGGGCTGGGTTGGGGGCTGGGGGCTGGGGGCTGGGGGCTGGGGGCTGGATTGAGATGAGGCTATCTGTCAAAATAAGGCTCTTTTGATATTTTGCTCTATTTAAGGGACCTTGCCCTGCCCCTAGCCCAGCCCTTGGACAGCCCCTACTCCTCCTTCCCCTCAGCCCTACACTCTCCCCCACCCCGTCCAACCCGCCATGGCGGGCCCAAAATTTTTTGGAAAAATTAAAATTATTTGCTGGTTGCAGGCGACGGGGGTGCCCAAAAATTTTGGATCCAGTCCCCCCCCCCATCCCAGCCCCCAATCCCCACGAGCCCCGCCCCAAGCCAACATCCACCCATAATTTCTATCTGTTTCTAATATATATTTTTTGTTTTTGCAGAGACTATAAAATTATAACGCTTATATCTTTCCATAATTTGAGAATCCTCGTAGTATAACTTTTGAATATATTAGAGATACTATAATTTTATAAGATCGACGTCCTTCCATAATTTGAGAATCCTCGTAGTATAAACTTTGGATATTTTAGAGATACTAAATTTTATAAGACCGATATCCACCCATAATTTCTGAATCATTGTAGTGGAAAACTTTGAATACTTTAGAGACACTATTATTTTTCAGCGCCAATATCTTTCAATAATTCATGAATCCTCGTACTGACAATTTTGAATATTTTAACAACATGATAAATTTGTAAATTCAACGTCCACCCAAAATTTCTATATCTTTATAGTATAAATTTTTCATACTTGAGATATATTATATATTTATAATGCCAATTTATATTTATAATTTCTATATTTTTATAATATATAGATTATATATATATATTAGAGATACTATATGTTTTTAAAACCAACGTCTATCCATAATCTAAATATCGTTATAATATAGGCTTAATTTGTATCGCCAACATCTACCCATACTTTCTATATCTTCGTAATATACAAATTTATATATATAATCTCGAGATATTATTAATCTGTAATACCAATATCCATCCAAACTTCGTATATCTTTAGAATGAAGCTTTAATGAAATATTTCCAAAAAAATTCTATAATAATACGAAAATAATGACTTCCTTAAGAAAATATTACGAATCTCTAGAATTCAGCTAACAATAATGGGCTCCTTTCGAAAAATCTAATAGATTCCTCATTTCAATAATATTTTAGTATTGATTTAATATTATTTTAATTTAATTAAATATTCTCAACTAAATTGGCACTAAGATAACGACTGCCTTAGGAAAATATTATGAATCCCTAGATTTCAGCTAAAAATATTTCACTCCTATAGAAAAATCAAATAGATTTTTTATTTCAATATTTTTAAATACTATTTCCATACTATCTTTAATTTAATTATATAATTCTAAAATAATATTGTGGGCGGAGCTCAGGGCTTTGATTTTGGAGGGAGTTGTGAGCGGAGCTGGGAAGGGCTGTGGGCGTCCAGCGCCATATCTTGGAAAAGAGGTCTCCCGAAATCGGCCTCCAACCTAATCTAAAGACCCATCTTACGAAAAGAATTTAGTGTAGCAAAATCCGACCTTGATCCTGAGGGGAGTTGTGGGGTACCTATGGGCGGAGCTGGGAGCTTTGATACTGGAAATACTACTAAAACAATTTCCTTAAGCAAATATTATGAATCCCGAGAATTCAGCTAAAAATAATGGGTTCCTATAGAAAATCTCTATAGATTCTTTATTTGAATATTATTTTCGTTTTATTTTAATATTATTTAATTAATAATGATAATATATTACTAAAATCGTGGTTCTTTAAGAAAATACTATGAATAAATCTTAAAATACCTTGGAAACATATTATGAATTCATAGATTTCAGCTCAAAATATTTCATTCCTATAGAAATCCAAAAAGATTCTTTATTTCAATATTATTTGAATTTTACTCTAATATTATTTCAATGATTTTTTATTAAAATCTTATTTTAATTCAATTTCAGAATTATTTTATCCCAATTCAATAATTCTCAAAAAATATTAAATAATTCCAAAATAATGATTCCCCTATGAAAATATTATGAATCCCTAAGATTCATTTTTAATAATAGATTCTTTTAAAACATTCAATTACTACTAAAATAATACCAAAATACTTTTAAAATACAACTAAAATAATGATTTCCTTAAAACAACATTATAAATTTTTTAGAATTCAGCCAAAAATTTTTGATTCCTATAGAAAAATCCAATAGATTCATTATTTCAATATTATTTTAGTAAGATTTTAAAACTATTTGAATTTACTTGAATAATCCTAAGTTTTCTCGATTCTCCAAAAATCTCAATCTATTAATTTATTTAAATTATATTATAATTATTGTTTGCTTTCCTCCATTATCTTTTTTCTTCTCTGCTCTTGAAAAACTAGATCTTGCGGGCGCAAATTCAGTCGGAAATCTCTAAAATTTAGACCTGTCTTTATATATATATAACATATATATATATAGTTTTTTTATCAATGATATTCAAAATATTACGTATCCAAACCGAACATTTGAATTCGAATATAAATACCGGCACATGATCGGGAGTTAGGAATCCGGATATTGATCTTTTAGAATTACGAAGATATAGATCTTCTCCGATAGGTCCTAGAGAATTTGGTCTGATACGAAATTATGAGACTTCATATGAGATATTCTATATCTGCCGCATAAGATAGCTGTATCGAATTATATCGAAATAATCTCAATGGATCGTCGAGTACGCAATATCTTTAAGTATTTTAAGGAGCTTGCGATATTCGGATCTCATGTCTGATCATATTATTATATCGGAGCAGTCCGTATCGAATCATCGATAATTTAATATTCTTGAATCTGAATAGAGTTTCGTTTCGTCGTTGAGTCGCCAAATTGAATCCGTTGATGACATCTTAGCTGCTCGTGACAGAATCACAGATACCTATGATCATTGAGCCTACATGCCCTACACGAAAATGCTGAGCGACTTATATCAGTTTCATTAAGATATTCGGCGGATCGCCGCGGATACTGGCTCTAAATCAATCAGAGCTAAGAAGGCATCTAATTATTGATCATATTGGGCCTGGGATATTGATTATTCTTGACTCAGAAACAAGAGAAATGAGTTGCGCCGCCAGATCGACAAATGGAAATTATCTTCAAAAATTATCCTGTGATAGAAATAGACTCGAAAAAATTCTCGTATAGCATCAAGAAATCGACTGGCATGAATCTACGAGGAATCAAGAAAATGATCGAGATTGAATCGATATGAATCTTATATGGATTTATTAGATTTTTATCTCGTATTGATATCTAATCGGATTCTTCTTGAAAATTAAGATAATTCATAATATACGAAATATTTCTATTTTCTATGCCTTATTTCCTTTCCGTCTCCGATTGCGACGACCAATATCGCTGGGGACCGTGCGTATTCGTCGATCCACGAGATTAGACCGTAAAATATTTATATCTTAGCATAGCCTCGGATCCCGAATCGCGAGGAATTATGAGCAGAAATTTCTTATATCTATGAAATTTCATATATATATATATATTGAAATATTATAATATCATTATCGAAAAGAAGGTCATATAGATATCGTCGTGGATCGTTCCTCTTTCTTGTAAATATAAGATAATCATATCGTCGCAGAACAAGAAGGGCGAAATTCGATATCTCTTAATAGATTTGCAGTCAAATTCTTCTCCTCCCATTCCCATATCCTATCTAATCTCGTTATTGATTCATCGCAGACGACCCGATAGACGCGACGTACTAGATCCATACATCTATTAACTGAAATTCCAATCTGGGACTTCTATACGAATTTTCTCAATGATTAGCTTGAATCATGAATCTCGCCAGATCTTTATCAATCGTCCGATATCTCAAAAGCTTGCCATCGACACGAGCCATTGAAGCTGGAACGATCAACTAGAAAGATACTTCCTGATCCCTGAATTATTTTCGGATTCATTGCTTTTGATTCCCCTTCGAATATATTCATAATCATATATATTCGAATGAATTTCAGATTGCAATTAATGAATAATTCTTATCAGAGATTCACGAAATACGATAAGGTATTTATCTATATCATCTTATCCGCCATGATATGAGATCTTCGGATAGGACGAGAAGACCGCGATGCCGAAAGACAAAAAGAATAGAGAAATAACAATATAATAAGAGATCATAAAAAAGAGAGAGAGAGATAGCAAGAGATCGTATAGCAAGACGAAGAGAATAAGAGAGAGATATAAAAAGAGATATAAATAGAAGAACAATAGAAAGAGAGAGAGAGAGAGAGATATATATATATATACGCGTGCCTACAGATATATATATAAATATCCATTTCTATTTATCTATTCTAGCCGCACAATTCAGAGAGAGATAGATATAGAAAGACAGAGAGAAAATCAAGAGAGAGAATGCCACAAAGACAGAAAGAGACAGAGAGAGAGACATAGAGATAAATATAAATAATATAGAGAGAGATACAGATATATAGAGAGAGAGACACCCCCTTTATAGAGGGAGAGAGAGAAGCAAAGACTCAAAGAGAGACAGAGAGACGTAATGAGACAAAAAGAGAGAGACAGAGAGAGAGAGAGATATAGAGGAGAGATACAGAAAGACAGAGAGAAAATGAGACAGAAAGAGAGATATAGAAAGACGGAGAGCGAGAGAGAGAGAAAGAGACAGAGAGAGCGAACAAAATAATGAATCAACGAGAAAGAAAGAGAGAGAGAGAGAGAAAGATATAGAGAAAGAGAGAGAGAGACAGAGACACAGAGAGAAAGAGAGAAGCACAGAGATATAATTGCCACCAATATACTTGAGCCTTATTCAATCAATATGACCGGCATCAGAACGAAGATCCGTGATGCTGCGCATATCTGTTTCAACAAGAATATTAATGATCAAAATTATAACGATTGTTACTCAGCCACTTGCTTCACTTTTGGTTAACAACAAACTACTACCTACTGCTCAGGGAGACATTATTGGGTCGAATAATTAACTTTCCCGGGCACCACAACCTAAAAAAAAGAAATAAATATTAATTTTGGCGACCATAATATTAATTCATAATCATGACAACGGAGGTGATAGCGATAATAAAAACGGTTTCCGAGTCGAGATCAAATTTCATAATAATATCTTATACCCCGCGTCATCTAGAAAATTTTGTCTCGGTCTCTTATTCCAGAGATTAATTTTGATAAAGAGAGATTTCATCAGAAAGAAATAAAGACGTATTTTAGAGAGAGAGATTTCTAGATAACGACACGTACGTGCAAACAAGCAATTACTTCTCCTAGTCATTCTTCATAGAATCAAATACGGGTCTTAACGAGATTCCTGCAAACTCCATTTATAAAAATATAAAGAGAAATTTAATTCTCTACAAATTTCAACACAAAAATATAAAAAGAAACTTATAAATATTTTATATCTATATTCTAAATTTTCTGCAAATTTCAATATAGAAATAAATTTCCAAAAAATTTAAAGTCGAACAAGAAAGCCAAACCGAAATTATTTTTTTTCGAAAATTTACGGTCCTAAAAATTATATTTCTTCCGAACGAATAGTAAGAATAAATCCTCAATTTATAACAACGACGAAATTCGCTATTCATTTCTTTAATTTATCCTCCCTCCGAGCTTCTAATTTAAATTTTTTCCATCTAAATGCCCGTCCCTATTAATTTCTAATTAATTTTTTCTATATTCCTCTACCGCCTTCCTCATTTATCTTTCTCTCTCAGCCCTCCCGCCATATCCATCCTCCTCCTTCGTCTTCCTCCTTCATTCCCCGCCTCCATCCTCCTCAAACACCTAACGACTTCCCTCTCGCTCCATCCTTCCTCTCCATCCATCTCTTCCATTCCCTTCCCCCATTCCCCCTCTTCGTCCCCCTCCTTCATTCTCCGTCTCCATCCCTTACCCTTTCTTTTCTTCCCTCCATTCCCTTCGTCCCGACCCGTGCCCCTCGCCGTGCCGTGTCTCCCTCCGTGTCCCTCCCTCATAATCTCTTCTCTATCACTTTCCGTGGCGTCCCCTTCCGTGTCCTCCTTGATGTCCCCCTCCCTCTCCCCTGCGTATCTCCCTCCGTATCTTCCTCCCTCCGTCCCTCTCCGGCACTAGAATATCGCTCAAATGGGTCTTGCTATAATGCTCAAACCCATATAAGCACTCTATATTCATTCTCTAAATTTTCAAGATTTAGAGAATGGTTTTCCAAAATTTTCCCAATTATTTAGAGGCCGAACAAGACAATAAGTCCGAAATTCTAAATTTCCGCTCCCCCTGTGTCTTCTTAAAGGTTAGAACATTGTATCTATTTGTAAAAATATGATTTTCATTTCCAAGAAAATATATATTATTTATTCCAAATAAATTTAGGAAATCTTATTTTCTTATTTCGCAAAATGATATTCAAATACGTTAACTCTTAAGAATAAAAAAATACTAAAGAAAATTTAAATGTAAGAAGAAATCATATCCTAAATCTCATTTCATTTGTAAAAATTCCTTTACGACTAGTATTGTCATGAAGCTCAGTTCCGAGCGGTTCTGACCTCACAAGGAAACCCATTTTGGGGGCCGTTTGGCGGAACCACGTGCAGTTGAGGGAACTTGTGCACACCACATGTGTAACCGCTTTCTGGCTTTCAAACATTGTTTCCAACTGAAGCAAGCCACTTGAGCTCTCCCTTTTGCTCTCACTCGGGAACGCAATAGCATGTGGTTTCTGCCGGATGCCATGCCACAAACCCCAACTGTTCGCAATCAGAATTTGTGAGTTTGAGAGAGTTAGGCACCCAGTGTTTCGTTCGAAGGTTCCTAGATGGAATCCCCGATGCTTTAGAGCCACCTTGGCCAAATGTCTTGTCCTCGATGGAGCCACCGCTTCTTTACAAAGATTTGGAAATCGGGGCCTGGTTGGGGATTTACGGTTGAAGCCTTGTGATGAATTGGGTGGAAATCTCCATATTCCCTTAGCCTTTGGTTCTGTAGTTCCAATAGTTCACACAATTTTACCAGCATTGCCTACCCGACTTATAGAGAACTTTGGCGCCTCTTGGAGATACAGCATTGCCCTCAAATCCCTAAAGGCTTTCCTTGACGAGCGGGCCGGAGGACTTCACTAGGCAGGATCATGGAGCAGCTTAGCTTAGGCTTCTACCATTCTGCAAGAAGCTCTTACATCCAAACAATGTAACATAATATAACAGCCACCAATGACTAGAATGGTTCGGGCGATGTTATAGTAGTCTTACAAGCGCTATATATAACGTAGGAAGATCCTAAACCTCTGATGAATTTAGATATGCGGGTCTCGACTCCCGCCAGTTGGCAAGCCGGGCGAGGCTTTCGACTTGCTAGACAGGCGAGTGAGACAGTAGGATTTCGGGTTTAGGGAGAAGAGGCCACCTCTGCTTCAAGGCAGGAGCCAAGTGTAATGATTTGCGGCGTCTGCAGGAAACCCCTGCGGTGAGTCAGGAGCCTCGAATCCCCCGCAACGGAGTTTGCGCTTAGGGCTGAGGATTTAGGATGTAGGCCGTGGAACTTGTGACAGAGATCAAGCTGTTGCGGGTCTATGATGGGTGCCCTTTGAGCCTTGTTTTCGGAAACTCCCACATGACCCACGAAACTGCTGGCGGCAGCGTCGGCACTACCTTCAGCTCAAGAAGCACGGCCACCTAAATCGTTGCCTGATCGCGGCTTCTTGGCTGTGTATTTTTTTGACGAAACCCGTCTGATACAAGGCCTGAGTCTGAGATGCCCTGGCAGTCCGTATGTGGTTAAACGAAACATCCCAAAACCCTCTTAAAACTATATATGAACGGTTCCTTAAACCTAAACAGCGCTGCGATAACCTTTGTCGGACCTCGAAGCGGCTTCACGCCGAGGCTGTGGCCTATGCCTATCGTGCCGGTAGCCGCAACAGTAGCATAGTAGGACTATTGCAACCTTATGCCATGGTAGCATAATTACGGTGTTTTGGTACCATTTCTATGATCATTCTAGCATTGTTCTGGTCGTAGTAATTAAAGTACTACGGTAGTAGCCAAGCATTGATCCTTTCTATATACGCCACTGAGCTAATGCCAGGGCAGCCATGAACCTGTCTTGAAGGTTGAAGGGTAGCTACCAGTACGGACAGATGTAAGGTAATGGCGTCACGTCTAGCTGTTCCAAGTCCTGACCCAAGCACTTGAAACCCATCTTATCTATGTCTGTGTCGGCAAATGGCGATTGGGGGCTGACGCTGTATTTCTATGTTCATAAAGTCATAAGCTCTGGTTTCCATGAACCAGTGGAAGCTCAAGAACAAAATCGCCAAGCCAGAAAAGTCGCAATCACAATTCGTCGATGACATTGATGTGCACGCTCTTCACAGATTCTGGCTGAATATGGCAGCGAAGCACTTGCTCCTGCGAGCCCATCTGCGTCTGTGCACAGTCCTGAGGAGCGGCAAGGGCGACATAGATTAGGTCGATAAGGTATATTCATATATCTGACTTCTGCTTCTATATGTCCTGATCGTGCCTACCTGTGATGATTTGCCAACTGTGCTCGGGAGCCCTCTACAAAAAGGCGCTTGGACATTGTGCAGGGCTTGAAACGGAAGTGGTGTCGAAACAAGCTCCTTTCTGCCTTTCATGCCTGCTGAAAGCCCTTCAAGTACGTCCGGCCATGAAGCCCGGCTAAAATTCTAGGTAGCTCGCAAATTGCAACCTTCAACATTCGTCGCAATTGTATACTCAGAATACTCTCCAAGAGCCATGTCAACAACACGGTGACTTTTGAATGTTCGTGCATCACGACCGCCAGCATGTTGAAACCTCTAACAACATAAAAGACATACACATGTCGACTGTACATATTATAGAGCTCTTTGTGAGGCGTCTAAGGACCGCACAGAAAGCCGTGAAACAAATCCACCCTACAGCCTTAACGTAGGGTTAGAATAAGGCTCTGGGGTCAGTTATGGTACAATTGAAAAGGTACTATACGGGATACTATTGCCAAGTGTTCAGAGACACAAATGCAAAACCCCCGTGAAAACGCTACAAAAACCGTAACACCCCGTAACCCCCATCAAATTCCTAACCCTAAAACCCCATAACCCCCATCAAATCCTTTAGAGTCACTTGTTCCCCAAACTCGGAACCGGTCCTCCTGAAGGACGGCCACCGGCAGCTGCAGCTTCTTCGGGCTCGGGCCTTAACTTTTCAATCTAAGGAGTAGGGTTTAGGGTTTAGGAGGCGGCGCACCACTAAAACGCCTCAGTAACTCGAAGACGGGGCTTTATGAGAGTTCAAGACGGTCTTGAGGTTGTAAGATGTCTTCAAGCTTCTAGGGGGCCTTGATACAACGTCTTGGGGTATTGTGGCATTTATTTGTAAAAGGGCTAGACTGTACGGGATTCCTGCAATTACTCAAGTCTCTTCCTTCCTTGGCTCTGGGAACCACGCGGCCAAAGGCAAACTAGCCAAAAACCCACGCTGCCCCAGACGTTCGCAAGGCCCCCTTTGAGGCCGCCCGTCGGGTGTGAGATCCAAAGTGGACCCTCATTTCCTTATAGCACCCTTATAGAGACCCTGATAGATCCCTTTATTTAGGAGCCTGAATAATTTGACCTGCGGTTTTGAGATACTAAGAAGAAGTCGTAAGTGTGTTGCAGGTAAGTGCAAAACGTGCACGACGTACGGTCCTCTTTTAACATAGGGGCCAGAATAGTTGATAACGCTACTGCCCAGGGCTCCTTATTACAAGTTTACTTTGTGGGTAGTTCTTGGGAGCGCTTTTATAAGGGTGCCGTACTACATTGGGGACCTAAAAAGGGATCCTAATTTGGAGAACTACCTATATTCTTATCTATCCGGAAACCCAACTCTAATTATGAAGGTACCTATATGGGTAGGTCTCTAAATTACGGGCCTGTGTAGGGTCCTGTTTATAAGGGCACCATACTATTTTTTGGCCCAAGAAAGGGGCCCCTACCCAAATTGGACCCTTCAAGGTACCCTCATAGAAACCCTTACAACCCTACTAAACCCCCGAACCCTAAACCCCCAAACCCTAAACACCTAAACTCCTAAACCCCGAACCCCTAAACCCTCAAGAAGGAAATAAATAGAACTTCCTTGTCTCTGTTGGGAGAACAGGCAGGGACATCGAACTGCTTATCCAATTTTGCACAATGAGACACAATCAGCTTCGGCTACTGCTACAAGCGTCGGGTTTATCTCAC
>CAJNJA010065430.1:0-19202 GCA_905231915.1 Symbiodinium necroappetens
CCTTAAAAGGGTAGGTCTTTTCGGCTGCAGCTAGGGCTTAGTAGGGATCCTCTTAAGCAGCCCTTGCAAAAAAAAACCTTAAATGAGCCCTTGAAGGAACCCTTCAAATGCAAAAAGTGGCCATGGCTTACGATGCGGCCCAGGCGTTCCGACAGGGCAACCTGACTCTCTGCTTCATGGAGTTTCTCTGTTAGGGGTCTCTAGGGTTTAGAATGTAGAGTTTCTCCCTGGGGATTGAGTAACGTGATTTGCAGAATTTACGGCTTGGAAGTTCTGTGAAGTTTGTATGAAGTGCTACTTACAGCCTATACTGGTATATATATATATGTATATAACAGTATATGCTTGCACTTTAGGTATGTATGTACAGACAAATATTATAATCAATAAATATAAATACACACATATATATATATACATACACCTATAGAAATATATAGAAAATATGGGTGTGTGTGTGTGTGTTTGTGTTTGTCAGCGCCTGGGATCTGTTTTAATCGTGGTCGTCTGGCGGTGGGGCCGGGGTTAAGGCGGTTAAGGGCTTCTTCCAGAACTCGGAAGTCCGGGATTCAGGGTTTAGGGTTTACCTGGACCCTGGAAAACCTACCTTCTTCAGGACTTATATAAAAAAGTCATGATAAGGAACCCTAAAAAGGCAGGTTCTTTGGGGTCCAGGTAGAGGGTAGAGAGTTTAGGGGCGTTTAGGGCTTTACTTTCGAAAACTTAAACAGCAGACTCCGTCCGAAGACTCGGCCGAAACCGTCGCCAAAGAAGCCTGTACCCGGTGTCGGGTTTAGGTTTTTTAAAGTCTAGGGAGGGTTTAGGGCTTAAGGCTTTTGATGTTAGTGATGCCTGCTGTAGGGGCTTACGGATGGAGTTTCGGTGCACATGGGGGGCAGATAGATGGATAGGCACAACTAAATTCAGGGTTTGGGGTATATTTATGGTATGGTCCGCACGGTAGCTCCTGCAGTGAACCCCATAAGCACTCGAGTAAGCCCACTAAACCCAACCCCCCAAACCCTGAAGCCTCAACCCCAAGGGCCTGAACCCTAAGCCTTAAGCCTTACGGTTTTTTAGGGTTTAGGGACAGCCCTGAACCCGAAAATCCCAAAACCCTTTAGACCCGAATCCCACAGGCGCCTCCAGATCCAACGATCGGTCGCACTTGAAGGTGGACACGCACTTCTGCACCACGGTGGAAAAGCAATTCCTTTGTGGGAACCCCACGGAGGGAGTGAGAGGGTGGATCTGTAAAAAAGAGTTTCTAAATAATCACCTGTCGTGGTCCTTACACTCCTAGGGCTTATGGGGTTTGGGCTTAGAGGATTCGTGCATTGGACTTACGGCTTTGCGTTGAGCTTTCATCAACTTCAATCCCTGGCCGCGTACTGTGAACCTTGACAAACCTATGACGCTAAAGCCTGCACCCAGGTCTTTTAGGGTTGGCCTCAGAATAATTACTTCACTCCTGGGACATGTACCTGTACCGACGTTCCCGAAACGCTAGCCCACCCAAAAGACAAAACATAACCCTGATATTTCCCGAACGGACCTGCGGAGAAAAATGCAAGTCTCTGAAGATGTGCACGCGGTCACACGCGAAATCTAAAGCATTCCAAAGCCCTACCATTCTAATACTCGAGGCTCCTATATGAAGGGACTTCCAAAAACACTTCCAAACAACAACCCTAAACCCTAAACTAAAAAAAACCTGTTCTACGACTCACGGCTCCTATGATGGCCAAGTCCACCCTAAGCCTAAAAGCCTTTTGCACATTGGGCTGAATTGAGGCCCAACCTCGAACCTCAACCATCTTGAGTGAAGCTGACAGACCCTAAACCCTCGCGCTTCCACAATCCCTAATCCCTAAACCCTAAACGCTATATAAACCCTAAACCCTATCCCCAAGCTCCCCTCAAGACCAAGTGACTGCAACACAGAGCGGGAAAGGCTGATCAGAGCTGGCGGAACCACCAGGCAGACGATGCGTAGACCTAGGTTGAGGGGCTTCCATTGGGGCTGCCCTTACCGGGTTTCCCTTTAAGGGTTTCCTTTCAAGGGTTTAGGGTTTACGACTTAGCGTTTAGGATTTAGGGTTTAGGGTACCTGAAAGGGTTTCCTCTTAAGAGTCCCGGCTAGAGGATTGAGGGTTGAGAGTTTAGGGATGAACTTGTAAGCCCAAATGCCCTAAACCAACTCTCCCCCTGCACCCCCGAAGCCCTCAACCCTTACACCGTTTTCAAGAAGACCGGCACCGAGAGGGGGGGGGGGGGGACGACCCTAAACCCTAAACCCTCAACCCTAACCCCTGAACCCCCAAAAGGACTGGTCTGGCTCAAGTCGGGAGGTCAAGGGATAAGCATTTGGGCCTTCGGGGTAAGAGGAGTCCGGGTTTCGACTGCGGGGCTCCCGGGTCCCCGAGTTGTTAGGGCCTTTTCGGGTTGCAGCCTGCCGAACCAACCTCATGTTTATCTTTTCATCTTCCTCGTTTTCTGAAACAAGCCGACCCTAAACCCAATCTAACTAGTAAGGAAGATCTTGAGTAGAACGATCTGACAGAAAAGGGCCTGCCTGCCCCTCCAAAACCCACTAATAAAGAGCAAGGTGATCGTACCTTCCGCCGGTCCTGTAGCCCTGGACGAGTCAGACAAGCAGCCATTCGCGTGCATCAGCGCCAGCCTGGCAACAAAGAAGAAGGGAGGGCTTGGAGGTTTAGGGGCTAGTTGTGTACCCTTTTTTGCATCTGGTTTGCAGCGACTCAACCAGGATAGAAACAAGAGCCACACTCGAAGCCCACAGCTGTGTACCCTAAACCCTAGATCCTACTGGATACGGTTGATGATATAAACCCTGCATTACCCATAATAAGGAATGTGCCATTATTCCCATAGTGTAGGGTCCTTAAGGTAATGCTACGGATGTATATCATCAACCGTAGGGTTGAGGGTCTTGGCGTACGGGCTTCGGGTCGACGCGCGCACTCGCCCTAAAATCCGGCTCTCAGGCTTAGGGCCAGCAACTGCTGCTAGGGCCGGGGCTTGGATCTTAAGGGTTTGGAAGATTGAAAACTCGGAGTTTATCGGAGTTTTTTCTTGTAGTTTTCGGGTTCAGGATTTGGGGGCCCATGATACCCATAATAAGGAATGTACCCTAATTCCCATAGTGTAGGGTCCTTTGGGGGGCTGTCTGCTTGAGCAAGCGGCAATGGAGAGACCACGGAGGTCTTCCCAGCACCCATGATCATCTGCTTGACACTCGACTTGCCTGATGCCACAAGGCCAGACTAGACCCAAGAGAAACCTAGGAATATAAAGGGTGCCCTTTCTGGTCTAAAGGACTTTACAAGGGAACCTGAACCCTAAAAAAGGGAATAAGGGCCTACTCTGGGTCCTAGGCCATTAGGGGGTTGCTTGACACTGGACTTGGCTAAAGCCGGGTTGCAGCTAAGCGTTTGGGCATTCCGCGGGCCGTAGCACTTTCGCCTGTCACACCAAAATCCTCAAGCCTCTGCAGCATTCTGTTTTGTGGCGGGGATCGATGCTCAAGCTGCTGGACTACAGCCCGTTCCTGCAAGCGCTGGCGCCCCAGACCCCGAAAGTACTCAACTGTAAACATCCCTGAACCCTTTGTCCTAAACCCTCCAAGCCGTGCCCTTTCAAGGGAAACAGGCAGGCCCTACGCGATCCCTACACTCCAGCCCTTTGATAGGAAGGGGCAGGGTTTACCTGGACACTGAAGAACCTACCCCTTCTAGGGACTCATACTAGCTAGGTTGGCCCCTCAAAGCCTCTGAAACATATTAGTAAATAAGATCCTCTTAAGCCCAATAAGGGAAAATATAAAATGCCCCAAAGGCCTACCTAGCTAGGGAGCCCTGAAACAGGTAGGTAGGTTCTTCAGGATCCAGTGGGTCCAGGCAGGGTTTAGGGTTTCAATCCCGAGCTTGAACCCCTACACGCCCAAGCCCAGGGTTTAGGGTTTAGGGCTTTTAGGCTTTAGGGTTTTAGGGTTTAGGGTTTAGAGTTTAGGGTTTAGGCTTGAACCCCTACAAACAGTGGGGCCGGAGGCACCTGTCCGCAAAGCATCGGAGAACTCGTTGACCATCTCTACCTTTCTATTTCGGACGTCGGGCATTCAGTCTCCGTGCGGTGGCGGGCCCGTTGGGAATTAGCTTCTTGTTGTAGGGTTTAGGGTGTATAGGGTTTTGGGTTTAGGATTCGCGGTGGATGGACACTCCCTGCGGTCGGTTTCGAAATGTTGGGTTTGGGTGCGTTCTACCGCTGCCACAGTCTGAACATCAACCCCGACATCTAACGAACTCTAAAGCCTTCATAGCCGAACCACACGAACCTCGAGTTGAGGTCAGGGCTGAGGGCTGAGAGTCTGGGGTACTGAGCTGAAGCTAAAAGCAAACACTCGTCCTTGATCGTGCAAATGGCACAACTCGAGGTAAGTATATATGTCGAGGACTGATTGCTGACAGCTGGGTTATAGATATGGAGACGACCACAGAAACCAATGCGAAGCGTATCAAACAAAGCATACAATCCCTAACCCAAAACGTCCCTAACACTAAAACCCTAAAGCCCCCAAACTTGCCTTTGCGAAGAGGCCTTCATCCTTCGTAGCAGTATGGGTTTGGGAACCAAGTGTAATAACCCTTTTCAAACGGCGAAGGCCTCTCTATCTGAGACCCACCCCTAAACCCTAAACCCTACAATCCTAAAGCCTATAACCCTTAAACCCCTTAAAACCCTTAACTTAAAACCCTAAACCAACCCTGAAGCGCTAAACTTAATCCTACAACCCTAAAGCCCTAAACCCTTTGAATCAAAGCCCGAAGCCTCCCTCGGCCGACAAATCCCAGCAAAACCCCCGGAACCCTCATAAAGCCGCTTAGGGTTTAGGGGTTTAGCTTAGGGTTTAAGGGTTAAGGGTTCAGGCCCAAACTTGCCCCCCCTCTGTCTTGTCCTTGCAAAACGTTCTAGGTGGTTTTGTTTAGGGGTTTAGGGTTTAGGGGTTTTGTTTACGTAGGCTGAACCTCATGAAAGGGTGTCGACTTCAAACTTGGGTTGAACTCCGAACACGAGGAGAGAAATAAGAAATACTGTGTAGTAGTCGCAGAAGCAGCAGCAGTAGTAGGAGTAGGAGTACTGCCTGTAGGAGTAGGAGTACGAGTAGGCAGGCAGCCAGGCAGGCAGGCAGGCAGGCAGGCAGGTAGGTAGGTAGGTAGGTACGTAGGTAGGTACGTAGGTAGGTACGTAGGTATAGGTAGGTAGGTCGGTCGGTCGGTAGGTAGGCTTCCAGATCTTGCCTTGGACAGAGGCCCTGTGCCAACTGCACAAGGCCGAAGTCAACAGCACAGAAGCCGAACGCAATCACTCTCAGCAATTATGGTTATAACCGGAGATTCGGCTTTAGGGCTTGGGGCCACAAGTCCTAAAACCAACCCAACCCCCATGCCTGTCGTGGACGCAGCAGGAAGCCAGTGACGAACTCGAAGACCAGAAAGTGCGGGTCGAAACTGCCCACGAAGCCTGACAGTCGGAACGCGAAGCCCCGGGGTCTATACAAAGGCTCAGAGTTGAAAGCACAGGCAGTTTTAGGGTTTAGGGTTTAGGGATGTTTCGGCATCTCGGATGTGGTCCAGGCAGTGGGGCTTACAGGCTTCAGATGTCGGGGCTGTGTCGTTCTGGGGAATGGAGGCCTGCGAAAGCCTTCGATTACAGCGATACCCACAAAGCCCAACATAAACCCAGAACTTCCTTAACCGTAAACCCTAAACCCTACACCAAAAACTCTAAACCCTGAAATTCCTTAACCCCAAGACCTTAATCCCTTCTGGAACTCCTAGCAAGACCGCTTGAAGGAGCCCTCAAAGAAAGTCTTCATCCGAACCTTACAGGGGCCCTCACATGTAGAGCCTTTATACGGGTTCTTTAGGGGTTCCTGTAGGGTTCTTTTGAGAGTTCCTTTAAGGGTTCCAGGGTTCCTCATAGGGTTCCTTTAGAGGAGGCCTTCAAGTAAACCCGGAAACTAAACCCTAAAGCCTAATCACGAGGCCTCCCGAGCCCTCCTTCTTCTCGATGTAGGTACGCTTGGACGCCAGGAGGCCGCAAAGAACATTCGCCTCTTTCGCGGTTCAGTAGGGTTTAGGAGTTTAGGGTTTGGGGTGCCAAGCCCAAACCCACCAAACACCCTAAACCCTTGCAACCCCCTGAACCCACGAAGCCCCGCACCCCACCCAAAACCCTGAATTGCAAACCCAGTGGTGAACGACTAGTGAACTTAACAAAAAGAAACCCTTACAGTATACAAGAGCCCTACAAGTAGTGAACTTAATAAAAACAAACCTTTACAGTACACAAGAGCCCTCCCCTTCTGCGCCTTCTCCCCGAGACCCGCAGCCAGTGCAACGGCCGATCCGGCGGATGCCGGATTCGCGAGGAGCTGGGCCAGATCCTCCGAAACCCGCAAGCTTTAGGTTTTGCGGGGATAAAAGTTTATACTAAACCCTAAACCCTAAACCCTAAATTTAAACGGCCTTAAACCCTAAGATAAAAGCGTAGGGTTTATAAGGTTTGAAAGAAGGGTTCAAGGGTTGACGGGGTTATAGGGCATGGGATCCATATAGGGCAGGCTTCATTCAACGGTTTCGAAAGCTCTTGCAAGGATTGCCTAAGGGCATTGAAAGGGTTGTCCGGGTTTCAGAAGGGATGCCGCAAGGGCGTGTTCGACCAACGTCGTGAGCCATACCACAGCAACAGCATCAAGAGCTGCAAAAGGAATTGATTATACTAACCATTCAGATACCCCTTGTGCATGTTAGGCTCAATGCCTTAATCGCAAAAATGCGAATCCCTAAACATCCAAAAATGTTGAGCGCAGGGTTTGGAGTTTAGAGATAGAGGGATATAGGGCATATGAAGGCCTAAACTGGCTCAAACCTGATCCGAAAGGCTTGGGTTTTTGTGCTGTTCGCCCTACCCTAAACCCGAAACAGCGAGAGGCCTGGCAGCTGTCTAGCGCACGGCAGGTCCTGGGCATGACGACCCGAAGCTGCGTGAGGTTCAAACGCGGCTTTTTTGAGTTTTGTCAGGGTTTTGGACCTCAACAGGGATGCGAAGGCCTCAGATAAGGCCTCTCGGGTTTTCGATTGAATCAGCTTGGACAATCTGGGCGAGGGCTTTAGGGTTTAGGGGTGCGCCTTGTGGTCTCAGGATGTATAGGGGTTCAGGGCTGATGTCACGCCGTCCGTTGCTGAGACTCCAGTGGGAGGGAGACTTACCCATCTGCAGAACTAAACCCACCTGTTCCCCAACCACCCCAAATCTGCCAAACGCTCAGCTTCTTCGCCATCAATTGCAGGAAAGGGGCTGGATAACACGCCCAGCTACCAGCATCATCTGCGTCAGCCGACTGAGCAAGCCTGCTGGTTTAGGAATTTGAGATTTGGGAGACTGGGGCTCGAATTTGGCATTAGGGTACACATTTTACGGATTTACGCATCGCAAGTAAACTCCCCTCGAGTTTCGAGTACTATCCGAGCTTTCCAAAGGATGCTGATACAAAGCTTTCTTTCAACCCCTCTGACACACGCTGCATGGAAATCCTACAGTCTGGGAAAATCAAGCTCAAACCCTAAACTAATTCTCTAGTTGTGAACCCTAAACCTTACTCGTAAAGGAGGCACGTGTATCTAGAAATGGCGGATCTTCCCGGGTTGCTGCATGGGGCATCAGGTCGAGATTTGGGGCTTGGATTCGGGTTTTTTGGGGTTGTGATGATTTAAATCCTGCCATACCCATAATAAGTTAATAAGGAACATATATACATATATATATACACACATATAAACCATCATTCCCATAGTTTAGGGTCCTTCACAGGATTTATATCATCAAAACTATGAAGCAGCCATCCTCAATGACTCAACCCCTCTCACCCTGCAAGCCGAGCATAACACCCACTCACCCCCCCCTCAAAACAAAGACGAAGAAGCAGCTCCAATGCCTCTCCCCCGATTGAAAAAGACCCTGTAACCCCTAAACCCTAGCCCCAAGACTCTAACCCCACGAGCCTGCAGCTTTCGCCCTGTCTAGGAAGGGGTTCAGCTGCTCGAAATCCTCCTCGGCACTGGGGCTCCTGGCAGACATGAACCCAAAATCTGATCGAGAGCGAAGCCATACTAAGGATAGCTCTGCCCTTCGGGTCTCCCAATACTTTCGTGTAAGGGATTTAGGAGGCTGCGGATTAAGCCGGCTACAACTATAATAGTACCTCAAAAGGAGCGTCATATTAATCATACCAGTACCAGTACGAGCACTGCTACGACACGACAACTACCACCCGTAATAATAAGAACGGTAGTAATAGTTCCACCCAGGACAGCATAATTATCAGTGATGTGGTGCACAGATTAACACCTGGACTCGTCCAACAATTAACCCCCCAAATTCCTGAAAGCATTAGCCTATGTACTAGCCTCGGTTAAATATACTTAGATGTCCGAGGCGCAGAAGTCCGCAACAGAGGTGCTCGAACCACAGCGTTGCCTCGAGATCCGCATAGCCTGGAGTTCGCAATGCTATGACAACGAGGTTCAATTGGCAAGGGCCCTTTGGAACCTAAACCGCAAATCCAAGAACCCTGAACCCTATACGCTGAAGCGTAAATTAAAGCGCCCTAAATCCTAGGTCCGCAGCCGCTTTTACTAAACCCTAAACCCTTTGGTTGCAGCTTTCAAGACGTCAAATCTGAACCTCACAAGGTGGGTCTCTCGAGACCCTAGACGCAATCCGTACCGTTGTAAGTGCAACAAAGAGTTTGGTAAGGCAGGGTTAGGAAAGCTCGTCATAAGGTTTTGACATTTTCGCCTTATGACTGGTACAGCTGTGTCCACAAGTCTCATCTAAAGTTGCCTGTTAGTGTCAGGGTCTGGGGCTTGCCTAAACCCTTAACCCTAAAACGCTTTAGCTTGTATCTAATGTTCGGCTGAAGCCGCCGGCATGGACTTCGGGAAAGCCATGTGCCTTGCTTCTGCCTTGTTAGGCTTAGGGCTTAGGGGTTTTAAAATCTGAACCAGAACCCGGCACCTCAGAATCGTAAGCCTCGCTTGATATCAAAAATCCAGAATTCGTCTGTCGAATTTGGATTGAGCGCACCCCCTTTTACCCTTTAATGATTCCAGCAAGGTGCGCAAAAGCCAGAAGCGCAGCCGGTCCCTCAACGGTGCGCCGCTGGAGGAGGTCAGGTCAATGTCGTTGGCGTCACCGAAGGATTTGCTGATGGCCATGGCCTTAGCTCGAAGATCCAGTACAACAAAAACCCCCTACAGACTCAAGCGTCCATAACTATGGCTCACATGTTCCGGCTCAATCGCCGTAGGTGCGTTCCCTGAAACTAAAGGCCAGAACACCAGATCTCCTAACGGGTTAAGGTTTGGCCAAGACCTCTTGATTGAGAATTATACCTCCAAAACATGTAGGCTCAATTCCACCCGACTCTGACTGAAGCCAGCCACCTTCAGGATTGAATTAATCGGTAAAAGCCTTGGGGAAAATTGGGTTGAGGGCATCAGGGGTCGGAATGCCCCCCATGCCAAAGCTCGAAACTTCCCCAAACTCGGAAGACGCAACTTGAGCTCCATCTCAAGCCCTAATCCTAAACTTCTTATACCACTTCTGCCAAAGTGACCACAAAGTCTTCGTCCTTGGCTTTCAGCTGCAGAAGCTCCTGCCGCAGCTGCTCGATCTGCCCCCTGGCCTGATCTTCGTGGTTAAGGTTTAGGGTTTAGGCTTTTTGGGGGGTTTTAGTTCCTTTGGGGCTTCGACTTTGGAGTGCAGGGTCAGGGCTTCTAAAAAGGTTATACCGGCATATGCTCAGAGCCCCACCCCTTTTGATTAGGGTACAGTACCTAATTTTCCAAGTAACAGGGTTCTAACTAAAGAACTAGGTACGCTGACAAAGGGTCAGGGTTTGGATTTTCACTCGCGATGTACCCCAATACAGCAACGGCTGGACTTTCAAGCCAGTGCTAGATTCAACACTCTACTGCTGCAGTGTTATTGCTCCTAAACCCTAAACCCTAAACCCCTAAACCCTAAACCTTGGCCCAAAGAAGCTCAAGGTTAAGATATAAGTCTGAAAACATAGTAAACATGCACCCTTACGGCCCTTACTGGCTCCTTACCCGATATGATGATAATGTCATACCCTGTGCAGACTAAAGAATCGATGAGGTATATTGGAGAATTGTGAATCATGACTTTGTGGTGAATGAGGAGCTTGGAATTGAAAACATATGCTGCTGGGTTTCTTTGAGGCTTGGGTCGTTCTCTAAATTGGGGTCCCTTGTAAGGGTCCTTTTTCAATAAGGGTGCCGTACGATTTGGGGGACCAAAAAAGGGGACCCTAATTTGGAGAACTACCCTGATAGGGTTTGGGATTGAAAGGGCTCGAAGTTCGACGGTTCCTGCAAAGCTTCCGGGGTGAGTGGAATGCGAGGGTTTAGTGTTTAGGGTGGTCCACGGCTGTAGTCCAAAGTGCATGGCTTTCGCACCCTAAACCCTAAAACCCTAAAACCCCAAACCCTAAAAACCCTAAATCTCCCAACCCGAAATTAAGAATCGTGAACGCAGGCGTTCTTCTTCGGCCATGGAGTTGAAACCCGAAAACCTCATGGAAAGCACCCAATCCAAAACCCGAAATCCTTGTGTAGGGGGCCTTAATCACGGGATTTTGGCGGTTCATGCGATCATTCTGGGAACCAAAAGAGCATAGTCTTGCTATGCGTAGATTAAGTCCAGGCTAGAACTCCAAACGGCACACCTTCAAAGCCCCAAGTTCAACACCTCACCCTCGGACTCTGCGTTCGGAACCCAAAACCCAAAACCCCTAAACCCTCTAAACCCTCTAAACCCTGAACCCTGAACCCTAAACCCTAAAAACCCTAAACCCTGAACCCAAAACCCTCTAAGCCCTAAACCCCTAACCCCTAAACCCTCCACCCAGAATACCCTGAATCCCTACGGCCTGAGCCCTAAGTCCTCTGCCCCGAGCGCCTTTGAACCCGAAATCGCAAACCCCCAGCTCCAAACTCAGACATTTTGGGGTTTAGGGTTTCGGGTCTAGGGCTTAGAATTTAGGGCTTAGGGTTTAGGGTATAGGGTTTAGGGTTTAGGGTTTAGGGTTTGGGGTTTCGGGTATAGGGTCTAAGGTTTAGGGCCTAGCGTTTAGGGTATAGGGTCTAAGGTTTAGGGTTTAGGGCCTAGGGCTTAGGGTTTAGGGAGACTCACGGGGCCCGGGCCCCCAAACCCTTCCTTCCACTACCACAGCCACAAACTACTTTTGTCCGCAGGCTCCTATAGATGAAGCCCGAACATAGAACTTATAGAGATTCTACAAATTTTAGAGGGACGCTACAAAGTTGTAGGTTTTGGGTGGTTCAATCTCAAACTCCAGAAATCCAGAAATCCCGGAATAAAAGACCCTCCAATCTTCAACCACCACAGGCCGGTCCTTGGTCAAGGCTTCGCTATCACCGTTGGCGATGGCCTGTCCAAAGGCGGTTTCGACTCTCACTCACGCCCGAATTCCTAAGCCCTAAACCCTAAGCCCTAAGCCCTGAACCCTAAACCCTAAGCCCGAAACCCTAAACCCTGAAAATTGAACCCTAAACCCTGAACCCTAAACCCTCAAGCAAGGCTCCACATAATCCAACCGCAGCACCGGGGAGACCCCGGAGCAGGACAGCCCAGACCTTCCAACAATATCCCTTAATTAAGGAATATATCTTAAATATAGTAGGATTCCTAATATGATTTAAGATATATTCCTTAAATAAGGCATTTTGGCCGCACAATTAACCACCAGAACCTATCCAAACCACAAGACCACCCAAACAGCCCACAGCTCTATTGCTCCTCATATATAACACACTACACTGCACTACACCGATGAAGCCCTAAACAATGAACCCTAAACCCTAAACTCCTAAACACCTAAACCCGAAATCCCTAAAGCCCAAGGGCTGTCAACGTACCTAACCACAGGATTAGGGTTTGAGTCCTTCAAGCACTTGAACCTGTTGCTTTGGGTTAGCACCCCGCTTCCCAAAACTCCAAAGCAGCCTAGTGGTTAAGAGTATGCTGGGCCTCCTTCCCAAGAGTTTCAAGAGTGATGGGGGGGTAGATTTCAACTTTAAGCCCTAAGCCCTAAACCCCAAAAACCTTACACCCTAAACCTTAAAACCCCAAAAGCCTTACACCCTAAACCCTAAACCCTGTAGGGCCTTAGGGTGTAGGCTGGCCTAAGAGACTCTTGGGGTCTGAGGGTCTTTGGACTGGGCAGCCCCATGGTTTCAGAAGCCTCCTTTTATGAGCCATCGCGGGGTTTAGGGTTTAGGGTTTTTTTAGGCTTTAGGGGTTTAGGGGGTTAGGGGTTTAGGGGGTTAGAGTTTAGGGGGGCGAACTACGGTTGATGATAGAAATCCTGCACGACCCATACAGTAATTAAGGTAGATACCAGAAATTCCCCATGGTTTAGGGTCCTGAAGGTAATGCAGGATTTATATCATCAGCCGTAGAAATACTGGTGCACATATTACTGGGTTGCTGATAAAGAACTTAATGCAAGTTACTAGAACGGGGGTTTTATGGTAAATCATAGGGTTCTCTTTATTATAGGAACTTATAGTTTGAGTTCCTTAACAGCAACCCAGGTTATAGGTCCTAAGACAACGGTTGGAAAACGCTTTGCTACTTAAGCAGCCATACTATGTTCACATACGGATCAATAGAGTCGGGCTTCAGGGAAAGTGGGCTTGTCATGGTTCCTACTAGGCTCCCAACCTGCACAAAAAAGCTGGCGACTGTATTCTCTCCAGCTTTCCCCAACCCTAAAGATGCAACTCTGAACCTGAAGCCCGGAAGCAAGCCCCAAACCCATATCAGATGGTATGTAAAGCAGTGGCCACCATCGGAACCCCCATGTGCGGACAGAAACTCCTCCTCCACAGTGGATGAAAATACCATGATCGACACCAAGCAGGAGTATTTATTAAGACCTCCCGATATTCCGTAGACTCCTTAATTACTTAGTGGTCGAGTACCTTAGCTCAAAAAAGGGTTAACCTTTTGAGTTACAATGGGTTTATATAAGCCCCAAAAGGCTAAAGTGGTAGACGTGCCGAACCTGCACGTGTTCCGCCTGGAGCATCACCAGCGCAGGCTTCTGCCGCGCGTTGCGCATGCGCGCGCAGAGCTTGACCTGCGAGGGGTGGCACGGTTGACGATCCAAATCCTGGGTTTAGGGGTTTTGTGGTTTAGGGTTTAGGGTTTAGGACCCTAAACTAGGCTCTAAACTATGCGAATTATGGCATATTCCTGCTTCTGGGGAATGCATGATTTATATCATGAACCGTAGCTCATTAATCTTAGAGTCTTACCTCCCCCTTCCTAAATCGTAAACCCTGCGGGCTATCCCTGAACAGACTTACCGCAACCACATTTTTCTTGTTGGCTTCAAGCAAGTAAATATGAACCCGAGCCAGCACCGGATAAGGATCCTATATTATACCAAACAAGTAGGTGGCAGTCATTGAGAAAGCCGTCAACCGGACCTAAGCCTAACCCCAAAAGCGGTGAAGGTCTTGCTGCGGTTTCAAGACAGCACAATCAAAGGCAAGAATTACAGCAGAGGCATCTCTTAAACAAACCTGCACAAGAAATTATTGTCTTGAGGCTTTAGGGCTTAAGGTTTTGAGGGCTGGTTTGTGTGAATAGGCGTCGGTTTCAGCTGAACCCTACAGCCCTACAGTTACAGGCTGCGCCAGATAACCATGAAACTTGAATCACTTAATCCCACATGTAGGCCCTACATTCCCAGCTGCGGCCTCTCTGTCCAGCCGACTGAGCATGCTGACAGCCTTGGGCAGATGTCGGGAATCGTTGACATGGGGGGTGGGGGGCGCAGTTGTTATGAAAAGTGTCCAAAGGACAAACTAGCGGCCTGCTTTTGTAAGATAATCTTAAACAGGTCCGGACCCCAGGGCTAGGTACGGTAAGGATTCCACCATCTCGGAGTGTATACTAATCGTCTGGTCTGAAACATCCATTCAGCAGAGCGCGTACAGGCCGTCAGGCAGGGTCTTTCATCGAAAGAAGTTAGAAGCCATTGCGGTAAACGCAGGCCGGAACCCTGATATAGAGAGATCCAAACAAAATCAGCTTTCTATCCCTTGATAAACCAAGTCCAAAACCCAAGATCCCCAAAATAGACTCCAAATAGACCCTTGAAAACCCTATCAACCCACATGACAAGGCCCCTACTACATCACGACCTGAGGGTTTCGAGGTATGCTTCACTGATGAATGATGCTTGGATACCCTTTCTTCTATGTATTATACGTAGTGGTTTCGGGTTCGAGACAACGATACAACCCTAAAAGGGCCTCATGAAAACCACACAAAGCCCCTCTTTCAACTATAGATAGAGCCCTTATGAAACGAAAAACCCTGCAAGGCGCCCAAGCCATCGACCCTAACCTAGACCCCTTAACCCCAACCCTTAAACCCTAAAGAGCGTACCTTTTTAGGGTTCCTCATTATGATTTCTTTATATAAGTCCTTAAAAAGGTAGGTTATTTGGGGTTAAGGTAAACCCTAAACCCCCCAACCCCTAAACCCTAAACCCTTAAACCCTAAACCCTTAAACCCTCAACCCCAACCCCTAAACCCAAAACCCAAAACCCTCAACCCAAAACCCCTAAACCCCTATACACTAAACCCTAAACCCTATTTCGAGCCCAAAGCCCTTCCAGCTGCTCTCAGGAGCGGACGACGCGATGCTTGGCCGTCGGGTGCATGGATAGGTCGAATGGCATCTCCCTGAGGGTTTAGGACTTAAGGGTTTAGGGTTTATTAGTTTAGGGTTTTTAGGAATTTCGGGTTTAGGAGTTTAAGGTTTAGGACTTAAGGGTTTAGGAGTTTAGGGTTTAGGCCAGGATCTAGTCGGGATTTGGGCTTAGGGCTGTGCAATGTGTTAATGTCAGGGATGTCACAGATCGTCCTATGGGTCTCAACATAAAGGGCCTGTATGCCTAACAAGTATACTGCAGAGGAACCCCAACCCGTAACATCGTTAATTGCCCCCAAAATGGTTCGTGGGCATCTCGGGGGGTTCGCTTTATCTCGATTTCGGTTTCGGGAAAGTTGTGGCCATCATCGTCTTCAACAACCACGGCCATCATCGAAAGCCAACCCTAAGCCCACTACCTCAACACATGCACCGGTAGATTAGCCTGGGGGGCCTTCAGCTCACGGTGAAGTGAAAATGGAAACGTGGGAGATGCAGTCTGACTTCTGACAGCGCTGGTGCCTGGCGAAGAGGGACTGTCACACGGAATCCTGGGGCTGTGATCTCGGTCCCTAAACCCTAAACCCCTAAACCCTCAAACACTTAACCCTCAAACAACCCTAAACAACCCTAAACCAAGTGGTCAGAGCGGCTCAGGTAGCAGGCTGCTCGGCGGCGTCTTGCACAAGGAAGGGTTTGCATCGTGCTTAGGTTTGCTTTAGGGCTCTATAGAGGGCTTAGTGTTTAGAGTTCTATAAGCCTTCTATATGGTCATATCCAGATACTACTCTTTGATATTCTGCCTAGCCTCTACATTCGTGCTCAGGGCATTGGACTTAAGGGTCGAAGGTTAAAGGGTCAAGCATTCGGGTTTTTCTCCCTCCCAAGGGTTTAGGGTCTAGGGTACATTCGAGGAGAGCTTCGGAAGGGAAGGAATCTGTTCAGCAGTTCAGCATATCATATGGGGGCCTCGGTAACCAGAACAAGGTCTCGGGGTACAGTATACGATCTACTGTACTAGGGCGAAGTTCCTATTCAGGCTTCTATATATCGCCTCGAACGGCGAAGAAACAAGATGTAAACCTTTCAAGACGCGCTTGCGGCGCTTCGAGGCTTAGGACATGAGGTCCTGTACCGGCATCCCCGATCCGTGAAAACCCGTAGGTTTTGGATTTAGGGTTTAGGGTTTCCTACTTTTGTTCTGCTTCACAGTAAGTAAGAAGCCAATCTTCGAGATGAAGTCGGGGCAGGACAAGGGAGGGGTCCGGTTTCCGGGGTTATGTCTTGACGGAGGGTTTTGGGCCCAGCTCAGTGGAATCCGTCGAGCTGACGCGTGAAGGGTGGAGGGCTACTAGGCCTAAACCCTAAACCCTAAACCCTAAACGCAGATCCTAAACCCTAAACCCTAAACGCCAGATCCTAAACCCTAAACCCTAGACCCTAAACCCTAAGGCTTTAGGGTACATCTGGGGCCTTAGCAGTTTGACTGGGGCCAGGGCGTAGCTAAGCTTCTGGATAGGTTTCTCCACCATGGCTTCTAGAAATCCTCGGTTTTACGGTTTAGGGCCGGAAGGGGCGGTTGAACAAGAGACTAGCTCCTCAATGTGTTGAGCTTACAGGATGCAAGTGCGGAGTTCTGCAGCATTCAGCTCCCATGACGTTGACTAAAGCCCTCCTTGTAGAAACCCTTTCTGCAGAATAGCAAAGTACAGACATGTTCGGGACGGGAAGGCGATAGTTCGAAACCGAAACCCAAAAGCTGCCAATCCTAAATCCTGAACCCTAAAACCCCTAACCTTTATCTTCTTTGGGGATCAGGCCCAGGATCCGAAATTGTAGCCAACCCTAAACCTAAACCCCTAAACCCTAATCCCTAAACCCCTAAATCCTGAACCCTAAACTCCTAACCTTTATCTTTGTGGGATCAGGCCGGCAAAGCCTCCACGAGGTGCGACGCGGCGACGAGGCCCAAGGGCTTCGTTGCCAAGGCCTCGGCCTCCTCACCCGACATGTCGGCCTGGCTGTAGGGTTTGGGGTTTAGGGGTTAGGGCTTTTTCTTTTAAGGTTTAGGTGTAGGGTTTAGGGGTTAGGGTTTAGGGGTTAAGGTTTAGGGTGGCTTTTGTTTGGGTTTCGGCCGCTCAAACTCGGACACTCAAAGGCGAGGCACGTGGTTGTTTGGTTCAGGGACTTTGGGGGTCATGGGCTTAAGGGTTTAGGGTTTAGAGGTTCCGTTTGGTTTAAGGATTTAGGGTCATAAGAAACCGGCTCAAAGCATGGTGCTTCATACGTTGCCTATGCTTCTGCATGGATGGAGGGAGGGCTCTATGCGCGATTCAGAATTGGTCTCCTATGCGAATTCCGCAGTTAGGGTTTGGGGTTTAGGGTTTAGGGTTAACCCTATCCACCTTACACTCCCTCTGCTAAACACTACACTGCCACTACACACTTGAACCCCTTATACACCTGTCCCTGCCAGATTTCTCGCTCAACCTTGACACCATGCGTTCAAGAGCCTGTTGCTACTGGACTCAAGCTTCTACCCTAAACCCCTAACCCCTCAACCCTAAACCCTAAACCCTAAAACCCTAAAACCCTAAAGCCTTAAGCCCTAAACCCTAAACGCTAAACTCCCTAAACCCTAAGACCCTAAATCCTAAACCCCTAAAACCCTAAAACCCTAAACTCCCTAAACCCTAAGACCCCAAACCCTAAACCATAACCCCTAAGACCCTAAAACCCTAAACTCCCTAAACCCTAAAAACCCTGAAACCCTAAACTCCCTAAACCCTGAAGCATAACCCCTAAGACCCTAAACCCCGAAGCCAGTGTCAAGCAGCCGTTCCAGAAAGCAGGCGCTCCGTGCAGTTCCTTGGCTGCCGCTGGCAGGAAGTTGCTGGGAGTGTAGGGTCTATGGTTTAGGGTTTAGGGGTTTAGGGTTTAGGGTTTTATATCTGCTTCAGAGTACCTATAGTCTCTATCGTAGTTCCTTTTTGGGGTTACCGTTACGGATCCTTCATATAGATTTGGTTAAACCAAAAAAGGAACTACAATGGGAGACTATAGGTAGAAGTATATATCTGCTGCAGAGTTCAGGAATGAGTCTTGCTTTGTGGAGGGATGGTGGGGGGGCCTAAGAAACCCTAAACCCTATATACATCCTAAGCCCCCAAACCCTATTTATAAACCCTAAGACCAAAGCCCCAAACTTTCAAACCCAAAAACACTAAACCCTAATAAACCCTAAACCCTAAAACCCTAATCTCTGGGACCGGTTGGCTCCGGGACCCCTGGAAACCCCAAGGCAAGAACCCGAACTCCTGGGGCAGACATTCGGGGTTTGGGATTCAAGGTTTAGGGACTACGGCTGAGGGTTTGAGGGTTTGGGGTTTAGGGGTTTAGGGTTTAGGATCTAGGTTCAGGGCTTAGGGGAGGTTTGATGCCAAGTGGGCCCATCTCCCTGCCGTCGGGAAGTCGAAGCTCTGAACGAAACAAAGCAGGATCTGGGGGGGGGGGGGTTGGGTAATAGGCAAGATGTATGGAGGAAGATGCAAACTGGCCTCCGCCACCGACTTCACTATAACCTGTGAGCCCCTCACCCCTAAACCCTAAACACTGGACCCTGATCCCTAAACCCTGAACCCTAAACCCTGAAGCCTAAATCCTGAACCCTGAACAACCCTAAACCCTTTTGCATCCAGCCTGCAAGAGCCTCTGCTGGGAACCTAATGAGGGCTTAGAGCAGACCTTGAAATCTGCAATGCCACTCATCGGGCACAACTTCAAAGGATGCAGCAGTGGACATCTCCAGAAGCCCTTCCGCCGCTCTCGAAATGACTGCAAGATGTGAATCAAGATGATGTTGTGTGAGACTGACGTTAACAACAAGAAAGTTGTACTGCATCTGACAATGCTTCACTAACGACACAAAGTCATCGGTCTGAAGCTCACTCCCTAACGACAGTTGCTGAAGACCTCGTTCTTCGTCTACCCAAACAAGTTTCCACTCCCCTTGAGCACTGAAGACGAGAGCAACACTGAAAGCCCATGGGACGACCTGCAAGACCGTGAGCTGCCACTTCTGATGAGTTGTCTGATGGAGGTGCGAGTGCCGTTCAACAGAGTTCAGGTCAGTGAGGTGACGCTCACCTGCTGTGTGCCACCGATCCCTGTCACTGGCAAGCGCAGCGATTGCTGAGAAAGACAAATCGTTGGCATCAGGGTACTGCAACTTACATGCCCCACGGAGCCATGACATCGGCGTCGTGACTACGCCACCACGCGGACGCCAACTGGCATCAAGTGTTTTCAGGGCCAGGTGTACGGAAGAGGCAACATCCTTTCT
>CAJNJA010065441.1:0-22963 GCA_905231915.1 Symbiodinium necroappetens
CTAAGCCCTACACCCGAACTCTATACTCCGAGTACTCCCAACGGCGTCGCCTGCAAGATACATTACAATCTCAAACCCTCTACCGTACTGCTTACAACACAATCCTCAAGCCATCAACCCCGAAAACCTTAAACCGAAAATCCTAAACCCTAAACCGCGTAAATCCTCGACTTCCCCCAAACCCTTGTCAAACCAGGGATGGTTGCCAACATCGATGGCAGCATCATTCTGGACAATCCGCGCTTCGTCAACGCTTCCGAGGTCCCTTACAGGGCATGGCTTAGGGTTTAGTTGAGGGTTTAGGGTTTAGGGTTTAGTTGAGGGTATTAGGGTTTAGGGTTTAGTTGAGGGTTTAGGGTTTAGGGTTTAGTTTAGGATTTAGGGTTTAGGGTTTAGTTTAGGGTTTAGGGTTTAGGGTTTAGTTGAGGGTTTAGGCTTTAGGGTTTAGTTTAGGGTTTAGGGTCCAGGGCTTAGTTGAGGGTATGAGGGTATTATTAGGGTTTAGGGTGTTAGGGTTTGAGGATCTAAAGCCTTAGCGTTACCTAAACAGGACCCTAACCTATGGGTTTAGGGTTTAGGGTTTAGGATCTAGGGTTTAGGAGGCTTATCGAAGTCGGAAGAATCATGGACATTTGTCCCCAAATAGTCAGAATGACCACCATAATGTGTGTGTAGGACCTCTCTGCGCCATTTGAGTATGCTGCTTCCCTAAGTGTCCAAAGGACCTAATAATCATGTACTTGGGTTACGGATAGTAGTTTTGTAGAGTAGTTTTCAGAAGAGTATATGATTATTAGGTACTTACCCTAAAGCCTAAACCCGAAAAAACCCTATAAACCCTAAACCCTAAACCCTAAACCCTACAAACCCTAAACCCTGAACCCTTAGGGCTTCTTCCAACATGAGCAATTACAGGGAAAGCTTTTTGGGCAGTGTTTGTTGGCACTCTGGAGATTGGGAATCCTAGTAAGATTTTAAACGGGTTAAAAGTTGAAAATTGAAAATTCGAAAATATATCAATTTTGTAAGTTTTAAAGAATTGGAGAATTCTAAAAGTATAAAAGTGTTTTGAAAACCTGGCCTGGGGATCTGGAATTTTTTTCAATTTTGCATATTATTTTGAAATTTGGCCTCTGGTGATCTAGAATCCATTTTAGAATTTTGAAACTTTTCATTGGTTTAAAAGCTTGGCCTCTGGAATCTGGAGCCCTTTTTGCATTCATAAACTCTGTTGATTTTTTCAAAAAATGGCCTGTGGTGATCTGCAATTTGGCCTATGGGGATCTGGAATCCTTTCTTGATTTTTTACATGTTTATTTCTTTAACCTTAACAATCGTTAAATCTAAAAATCTTAGACATTTAAAAGAATCAAAAAAATTCAAAAGGAATCCAGATCCCCAAACGGATTCCAGATCCCCAGAGGCCAAATGTTCAAAATTTGAACAATGATAAAACAGGATTTCAGATCAGCAGAGGCCAAACTTTTAACACGATTAAGAACCTCAAAATTGTAAAACGGATTCTAGATCACCAGAGGCCAAATTTTTTAGACTTTAAACATTTTAAAAAGTTAAAAAGGATTCCAGATCCACAGAGGCCAAATTGTCAAAACTTGTATCCCCAGAGGCAAATTTGTAAAAAAAATACCAAATGTTTTAAGATTTGAACAGAATTCCTGATCCCCAACTCCCCTCTCCACTCCGGGCTCGGGGGCTGGGGCCTGCTTCTCTCCTTCCTGCCCTCCTGCCCACCCACCTGTCCCCCCTGTCCAGGCCACTCAAGTGCTTCGCTTTGGCTCAACGTTTAAACGCTTGAAGCCGTAAACTTGTCAAGTCCGGATAGTTTTCTTAAGCACAGGGTTACTTTGATGCCCAGGTGCAGCCCTCAGCAACTACCGCACGGGGCGCCGGAATTTCGGAGGCCGCCCCTGTCTTTGCTTTATTTGATATTTCTTGGTTGTTTAATGTAATTTTGTTTGTTTTTATGTGATTTCAGTTGTTATCTGTTTTTTATTTGATTTTTTGTTTTTTGTATTTTTCCTTGATTTCCCGTATCTCCAAGAGTTTCGGGCTCTTGACGCTACTCCATCACGGTGAAGGAAATGGTTGTGTTCTCGCATCCGCAGTTTTCACCGGATGGTTTCATGGACATTGTGTCGAACGTGCAAGATCTCGTCGATGCACTTATGGAGAAGAGACGCAACGATCTCACCAACGAAGCAGCAGCAGGTATCAAAGGGTCAGTTGCAGTGGACACCCAATCTGCTTTGGCAATGGCCGTCGAGATCGGCAGGACAGCTTCTCAACTTGCTGCTGAAGAAGCCCATGCCCGTGGTCTTGTTCGATCCTCACGAAGGGACCAAGAAACGAAGATGAATTGAGGCTGCGCAGCAAACAGAAGCCCTATTCCGTGCTCATTTTCACAACGCAGCTGATGCGAGCTGTGCCTTCATGGAAGGATTGCCGGAGGTGGAGCCTGAGTCAGCGCCGCGAACAATCATACAACATACGAAGCAGCTGTTCCAGCATGTCCGCTCCCTGCAGGCAGGATGGCCAGTGATCAAATGGTTCGTCTCGCTGCGGCAGCTCTGACGGTTTATCACACAAGATACACAGACCTTTTCCTTCGGGATCACGTTGCCCTCCTGTGGGTGATACAAGGAGGGCATCTCTCGAGATCGCACGGAGGTGTCTGATACTTGCACCACGAGCACGGTGCCTTCGAAGCATTGTTTGGTGCCCTTCCTACACAAAGTGCTGTAAGAGCCTGGTGGTGCCCGACCTGAACATCTGAAGCTGACAGGCGCCCCTGCCGGGTGCAAAGGCAAGGATGTTGGCTGGTTGACCATGTGGGTTTGGTGGAAGTCACTGCCTATGCAGGAGCCAGATGCGAAAGAGGGCACTCCTGGCATTCAGGCACGGCCAACACATGAGTATGCATGGGGCTTCTCGCGACAACCACTACACAAAGTGCTGTAAGAGCCTGGTGGTGCCCGACTTGGACATCTGAAGCTGACAGGCGCCCCTGCCGGGTGCAAGGCAAGGATGTTGGCTGGTTGACCATGTGGGTTTGGTGAAAGCACTGCCTATGCAGGAGCCAAATGCGAAAGAGGGCACTCCTGGCATTCTCAAGCCGTTCCTACTCGCCTTGGAAGGTATCTTCAGACTGAGAGGACCGACGACGCAGTCATCGGTGGGATCGACGCATGTTTGCGTGAATTCAACAACATTCGAGAGTGTACGTACATCAACGAGTGCATGGACAGATCGGTGCTCTCTGTGCACTCTAGTCGCAGCAGAGGTGGTGGTGAGCGTCAAGAGGCTGACGGGCAAAGGCCACGCAGCACCGGATGGCCCCTGGCCATCGCCGAGATGATCTCCAAGACTAGCGGACTAGCGGCAACGGTCTACTTGAAGAAAGGTCCTTGCTGCGCCTGATCACTGAATGGTGCGACGCAACCATGCCTTCATTGACACGAACCTGTGGCATAATGAAGGTGAACTTCGAAAACAGCTGGAGCAGTTTTCGTCTGCCAGCATTATCACAGCACAAGAGAAGCCAGAGAGCAATCGTTTTTGTCGAGGAGACCTCTACGAAAAGATGGTGAGCACAGATGACCTTGCTGCTGCACGCAAGCCGTATGGTTACGTCACACGAATGCTGCGGATAGTTGGCTGCAAGCGCATCGAGACGAATGATCTCAGGTCTTTCAAGAATATTTCCGAGGCCAATCTCAACTCCATATTCAGAAGCAACTTGGCTCGGATTCCACAAGCAGTCTTCGTCGGTGGCGAATACTTGGAGAAAGAATATTCGGATGTCAGCAAGGACGGCATCTTCCCGAAGTATCCTACCCTGCGTGCGTTCCTGGAAGCGGCCCAGCCATCGCAGCTTCCTTACACCACCAGCTGGAGTTTGAACTCACGCGGTCTCGAGAGGATTGTAGACGACTCATCGAGACATATGCTCAGGCAGCGCCGCCTCAGTACACGTACACTACAGCTGCGGCAGCACACACCCGGCAGCGTGCGGGCCTCAAGCTCAAACAGGGTTTAGCCTTCAGTGACTCAGTGCTTACGGTTATGACAGTGGAAGCAATCGAGATATGTATGTGTGTATATATATATGTATGTATGTACATTTCTATATATATACACACACATACATGCACACATATGCATGTACACATATCTCCTTCTCGCACACTTAGAAGCATGTTGACACTGTACGAACATTAAACGACCACCCACGAGCTCCGGCGCAGGCATGGAGGATGCAGCTGGAAGAAATTTGGGGGCAGGCCTGTATGAAGGTTTTGAGTGACGGGCATGGTTGCAGGTTTCCTAAACTGAAGAGATAGGGAATATTGGAAAGCAGTGGTGAAAGGCGCACCCCACCCCTAAACCCTGAATAAGCCCCTCTACACCCCATTGCCCCGCAGCGACCCCGCCGCAAACCTCCCACCCCACCGACAAGCCTGCTGTGCTGGCCCAGGCAGAGATCGCATCGACAAGCCCTGCCGGAAAGAGCTCCTACATATTTCGAATAAATAATCTCCCGGGCTTGGTCGAGGGATTTCCCCTTGGCTAAATAACTAAAATAGTTATAATAATTAAGCTAGTCCGGATCTAAGTATTTTGAATATTCTAAAAATGTTGGCTACCAAATAAAAATAACATAGTCCAAATTGCCTTTAATTTATTCTGTTGATTATTTGAATCCCTGGGCTTCTGATTTTGCGTAAGAAATTACTATTGTCTTAACTGCTTTAATTATTTCAAGTCGTTTTAAAACTGCGCCCCTAAATAGATAAAAAAAATAAAGTGAGTAAAATCGCTGGCTTCGTCTATGGGTTTCCCCTTGTTTAAAGTAATCAACTAATCCGGATTTAATTTGTTTTCATCATCTAAAAGTCTTGGCTACCAAATACTTAAAATTAGAATCGTCTGTACTTTAATTTTAATGGTTTTCATTGTTTTGATTGTCTAAATCGCTGGCTTTCTGATTTTGTATAACAAATTGGCACGATTTACGTATTTTAATTGTTTTTGAAACTTGGGCTCCTAAATCATTACAATAATTAAAATAATGATAAATTACATAAATAAAAAACTACAGTAATTAGAAGAATTAACATGCCTGGACTTGTATCTCAATTATTTATATTGTTTTAATTATTTTCAATATTACCTCCTATCTCAACGAAATCAACGCGTTAAATAGATCCTAAAAGGTCCTCCCATATATATATATATACACATGGCATATATGGCATGTATATATATATATACATACATACATACACTACGTATGTATGCGTGTGTGCGTGTGTGGGTGTGTGGGTTTGTGGGTGTGTGGGTGGGTGTTTGTGTTGTGGCTGTGTGAGTTTGTGTGTGTGTGTGTATGTGTATGTGTGTGTGTGTGTGTTTGCGAGCGTGCGTGTGCGTGTGCTTGTGCAAGAAGACAAGACCTCAGATGTGAAATTCTAGGCGTCAGCTTTCACGGGCGCCTCCACTTTTTGTCCATGTCCAAGGCCGAACCTCCCGAGTACAAACTTGTAGCGACAACATAGGAGCCCTATTTAGAGCAGTGTCTTTTTCGTGAGGGGGCGTACATTATCGTATAATGGTTTTTGGGCCTCTATATTATGTCATAGCCCCCAAATTCTTTTGTACCTGCTTCTACCCACCGAGATTCTTATTTATCCGACACCCTTGAACAACACAATAAAGCCCTATAAAGCTCTAGACCTTGAACCCCTCAATCCCAAACCCTCTAAAACCCCAGCGCACCCCAATGGAGCCTCTGAAAAGCACAAGGCCTTCTACATGGAGGACATGGTACTCAGGACCGATGGCTTGGTGAAGTAAAAAGCAGAGATGTGCTTGCTGTCTGGGACTTAGCTACTGCCAGAACTTGATTGTTTCTTAATCAAGTTCTCATATTAAAGGACCTCAAGAGCTTAATTTCTTGGGTTCACTTGGGGTCCCGATCACAAGTCCTTATAGCTAGCTTTTCGAATTGATTTTGTGCCGTCATGGTCGGTCACCTTTCTGTGATTTCGGGTTTAGCATTCGGGATTTGGGACTCAGTGTCTTGGGGAAAGGGGTTAAGGGTTCAGGGTTTGTTCAGGCATCGCGCAGATACATCCTAAAGGATGATAACCTTGCCTTGGGCCTTCCCTGTCATGGACTTCGCGAGCCATGAGCACTGCAAGCTCGCAAAGTCCAAACCGAGGAAACTCAGAGGACCCAAAGTGTTAGACCAGGATTTTTGAGGTGTAAATCTACGCAGAGCTTCCGTTTTTCCGGGGTTTTGAGGGGAAACTCGCAAGGAATAACCTGACAGGATGTGACGCAACCTTGAAGCCGAACATGACTCCCCAAGTAGGACGCATCGCTAGCTAAAAGGTCCCTGGAGTCACCGCAGAGCGTTGATATATGGTCGAAAAACAATGGACCTTGCTAGAGGCACCTGAAAACCTTAGGGCCTGCGGGGGGGCCTTAGGGTTAGGGGTTTAGGGGTTTTTGGGGTTTAAGGTTTTAGGGCTTTAGGGCTTTAGGGGTTTAGGGGCCTAGGGTTTAGGGGTTTAAAGGGTTTTAGGGACTCTAAGCCCTAAGCCCCACACCCCGAACCCTACGCACTCGCTGCGGTCGTTCTGCCAAGCTGGACGCAGGTAGATCGATTTTGATGCCAAAAGGCACTTCTCCCCACATGTTTAGGGTCTTGGCATTTCAAGGACCAGGGAACTTAGTAGACAGGTCATATGTCGGGCTTAGGCATAGGAGATCATACCCTCAAATACACCCACCTCGAGATCAGAGCGACGAAGCTTAAGCCGCTTCCACGAAACTTAAACCCTAAACCCCAACTTGAACTACCCCAAGTTCTGCGGGCTTTGAAAACCCCACCCAGCACCACAAACCCTAGCAAACCTTCTCGAATTCCGAAAATTCAAGAGATTCCTGGTTCCATGACAAAGCTCGGCCCAAAGCCCTACACCCAACACATTAAGCTGCGCTTTCGGAACCTCGAACTCTTCAGCTGCTTCAAGGGAGCCTCTCTAAGAGCCCTCCTCTCGCGACATGGTCGGGCGCTTCGAGAGCACAGAGCTCAAGCGGGACGCGCTCGCGCACGAGGAGATGCTGATCAGGGGGGCTCGGTATGTAGGGCTGCACGTCTTGTAATGTATCATCCGTCATTGATGGAAGTATGGTAATGTAGGAACCTGATGAAGAAACCCCGGTCGCATAATCCCAAAATTTTTTGAATCTCTATAGCGACCCCTAGTCTAGAAGGGAACCAAGGTGCCCTAACCAGGCTCCTACTGGTTCCTATATTACTTATAGAGCTCAAAACCCTAAACCCCTAAACCCTTAGAGCCCAACTTACAAGGTCCGCTGATCTCACCATCAGGGCTCATGTCAGGCAGGGTTCATAGCGTTTCGGGATTTGGGGAAAATTGTGGAGTATATACGGTTGATGATATAGATCCTGCATTAGCGTGAGGAGCCTAAACTATGGGAATTATGGTACATTCCTCATTATGGCTACTGCGGGATTTATATCATCAGCCATAGTTCATGCTGAAATTGTCAGGATTTCGAAGGCATGGGCTCAGGACTTTGGTTACGGGATAAGGGATACATCAATCTGGGGATTCCTGAGGATGAGGGCTCCGCGAGATCCATCTAACAATGCTCCTACCGCGTTGGCTTGCATCAGGATCCATTATTTCCGTTTAGGGTTAGGGTTCAGGGTTTCGGGTTTTGTGAATTGAATGTTTGCCGTAGGGGTTTCGTATTTGGGCATGCGGGTTTGGAGAGAGTAGGGCCGTGTCGGATATACCGTCGTGTTAGACTGTTTCGGATCTTGGTCTCGAATCATTGCGCCATGTTGGCAAAGGTTCGGGTCTGCTGGTTTATGTTTGCAAAATCTCGGTACGTCCGATTCATCTGCGATTTCGATGTTTTGGATCCCGTTCAGGGCTCGGAGGACCACGTCTCCGCTTTTTTGCGTGGCGTCTTGGGTTCGTTCCAGCACCCAGCATTTCTGCTGCTGGACGACGATGAAGTCATAGATTTCAACCTCAGGTTTCTTGCTGCAACGGTTTAGGGTTTAGGGTTTGGCAACCCTAAACCCCCAAACCGTAAACCCTAAACCCCTAAACCCTCCACCCTAAACCGCTAAACCCTAAACCCCAAAGAGCAATGCCTGTGTTTCAATTCTAAAGCTGAGCCGGCGCAAGCCTCCTAGGACGAACCGTGACAGCTACAGCCTTTGAGGAGTTTAGGGGTTTAGGGGTTTAGGGGTTTAGGGTTGAGGAGTTTAGGGTGTTTAGGGTGTAGGGTTATATTCCCAAAGGGTCATGTGCTTATACAGGGGATGCCTACCCAAACTGCTTATACAGGGGATGCCTACCCAAACTAGAATACTGGTTCCTACTATCCCGTCTGTCTATAAATCTACACACCCTGGACCCCGAACTCAAGCCCTCATATCATATCCTACATCTCTAAGCCTTCAACTTTCACCCTAATCAAAGGCTCCAAAGTACCCCTTTTGGGGGTTACCTTATAGGATTTTAAATATAAACCACAAACCCTAATTAAACCCTCGACTCTTCTGACATGTCATCATGCAAGCTGTTTCTTTTGCTCAAGCTTTCGGGCCCTCCTAGGCCCCGACGTAGGTTTTCTAGTCCGTAAGATGATGTTTTGGGGCTTGGGGTTTGTGATTTTGATGTGTTCGGCCATGTGTTCGACACAAGAAGCCTCTAAACTCTAAACTGCCCTGAACTCCAAAAGAGCGTGCCTGGCCGCATGGTGTTGTGAAACTTTCCGAAAACTAGGGTACCCTATTTTTGTCGGAAACCCCCAAAGATGGCGGACTGGACCGAGCACCGTCGCCGACTGCAGAGTGGAAGCTCCGCTCAGGCGCGGAGGAGAGCCGAAGCGTTCGGACCGAAGCCTTTGAGAGTTGAGGGTTTTAGGGTTTTAAGGTTTAGGGGTTTAGGGTTTTTGGGTTTTAGGGTTTTAGGTTTTAGGGTTTTAGGGTTTAGGTTTTAGGGTTTAGGGTTTAGGCCTTAACCTCGGTAGTAAATAGGGAGACCCCATTAAAGCGGACCCTCTTTAACCCTCTCGGTCCCCCGAATCCTAACTCCCATAATAACGTGAACAAAATGGACAGTGAACCCATGCGCCCTAGAAACCCTTCCAAAGGCCGTAACTGCCGTAATTGTACTCTACCAACCTGTAGAAACTCCTATCCTACCAGGCCCCCTACCCCCTTGCCCGGGAAAAAAAGGGGGGTCTTTCTAAACCCCGGGCCACCAACCTCGCAACACCAACCCTACCCAAAAAGCCTTACAACCCAAGCCTTAAACCGTAAACCCCTAAACCCCTGAACCCCAAACCCCTAACACCCTAAAACCCCAAAGCCCCAAAACCCCTAAACCCCCAAACCCCGAAGCCCTTAAACCCTAAACCCCCCAACCCCCCTAAACCCCCAAGCCCTGGCCGAAAGAGTTTATTTATAGGGTTTGCAGGGTTTAGAGGGGTTTAGGGTTTATAGGGTTTAGGGGATTAGGGTTTAGAGGGTTTAGGGTTTCTGGTTCCCTGCTGGGGCCATATTAAAATGATTATGTTTAACCCCTATTGGGTTTTATTAGGGCAACCAATGTAAAGTTGTCTCCAACAAGGACCCAGGTTTAGGGGTTTAGGGTTTTTGGGCTTAGGGTTTATAGGGTTTGTGGTTTCAGGGTTTGAGCACCCTTTTTTGGGCTTGGGGGGTGTTGGGGTTGATGGGTTTGTGGGTTAAGGGGTTTGGGGGTTTATAGGGTTTATAGGGGTTAGACGGGTTGTAGGGTGTATAGGGTTTATAGGGTTTATAGGGGTTTATAGGGCTTTGGGGTTTGTGGGTGTAGGTGTTTTTGGGACCTGGGGTTTGGGGCTTTGGGGGGTGTTGTACGGTTGATGATGTAAATCCTGCATATTCCTCATTATGGGTAATGCAGGATGTATGTATCCTCAACCCCTAAACCCTATACCCCTAAACCCTAAATCCCCGAAGCCCAAAACCCTAAACCCTAAACCCTATGTGATCAACCGTGCCCTTTTTGCTTCGGTGACCTTTTGATGTCCGCCGAGCTCCGGCGACTCAACCCTCTAATCCCCTCTACACCCCTATAAACCCTAAACCCTCATAAACCCCCATAAATAACCTCCGAAGGTGCAAGAGGCCGCGGGAGCCCTGCTGAAGTCCACGCGGGCGCAGCGCGCGGAGCTCTTGTCCTCGGCTCCGGAGCCTTGGAGCCAGGCTCGGGTGCCTTAGGGGGTAACTTTTAAGGGATCTACTAGGGTTCCTTTAAAGGGATCTGTTTAGGGTTTAGGGTTTAGGCCCGGCCTAGGTTTTTAGGGTTTAGGGTTAGGGTTGTGTTTAGGGTTTAGGGTTCAGGGCTTTAGGGCTTTAGGGGTTTAGGGGTTTTGGGTTCAGGAGTTTAGGGGGTTTAGGGTTTAGGGTTCCTTGGGAGTTCCTTTATATAAGGGGTTCGGCTTTTTGGGGGTTTAGGGGTTCCTTTAAAGGAATCCATAAGGGTTCCTTTAAAGGGATCTATTAGGGTTTATGCAAGGGGTTCCTTCAAGGGGTTCCTTGAAGGGGTTCCTTGAAGGGTTCACTACGAGGGTTTGGGGCTTTAGGATTTTTTGGGGGGTTTGGGGGTTTAGGGTTTAGGGGTTTTGGGAGTCTAGGGGTTTAGGGGTTTAGGATTTGGGGTGAAGGGTTTACGGGTATAAGCTTTAGGGTCTGGGGTTTGGGGTTTAGGGGCTTCGGGTTTGGGGTTTAAGAATTTAGGGAGGCTCAACGTGCACAGGACAAGTGGAGAAGGGTGTCACCGAACTCTACTCAAGGCCTTCCTTTCATGGGAGTTTATCCAAAATCCATCGCAGGGTGCAAGAGGTTCCGGACGAGCGAGTTGCTGGCCTCCACAAGAAGGCCGATGGCCAGTCGGAGGTGGAGGTGGACGTCGCTTTGGGAACTGACTTGAGCTTGTTAGACACGGCAGAAACAATCTCCGAAACCCATCTGACTCTGCAGAGTCCCTTTCAATGTTGGGGACTTCTTTCAGCTCTTGCTGGTCCTGGTCTTTGCAAGGGCATGTTCATAATCAACGGGACCCTCTCTTCCTACACACTGTTGTGCCGAGAGTCATGCATCAAGATGGTATGTCCAGCACCAGGCGGATCAACCGCGTTCAATGCTCAGCTAGGACGCTAGGCATTGATGTGATCGCCACCACCGGCTGCCAATTGCGCGCTCCGCGTCAAAATCCTCAGGTTGTTGGCGCGCTGCTTCTACGAATCGCTCCCATGGAAGATGCAGAAGCAGCAGGCCAGATGTTGGGGTCGTTGGAGCAGTGGCCGGGCCGCAATTGATTTGCCGGAAGAAAACCCACCTTATCTCGTGGGACAATGGTGATCGCTACCTCAAGGTGAGGAGGATCCTCACCGCTGGAATGACTGGCACAGCCATCAGTGATGCATGGGGAGAGCTGAACTATGGCCAATGCCACCTGAGCACTGATGGCCGCCGCCTCCTCGTCAAAATCGCGGTGTGGAGAGAGCCGGTGATGTCCGCCCAGGATGTGCCGGTCACCTGGCATGATCAGAATGGCCACGAATTTATTATTGTGGCTGTCAACAAGCCACGATATAGCCGTCTTTAAAGGCTTGAATGTTCATGTAGCAGTGATGTGAGGTGTGGGAAACCAGGCCTCTCCCATCCTGGGTTCGGTATGTTCCCAATAACAACACCGTCATCTACGCCGGGAAGGGGACACGAGAGACTGGGGGGGCGACGACGACTTCGACAGCATCCGCGCCTTCTCGGACCCGGATTTGATCTCCTTCTTGAAAAGCACGCCTGACGGCCAAGGCTGGCCCGTTTCTGCGTGCATTTGCAAGCAGCATGACAGTCCGCGCTAGCGCTCATAAGTTGCTCCTTGGCGTTTCTTACTCTAGGGATGGCTAGCTCGCTATCCAACGGCCTTTGCCATGCCGCACAACCTTATCGGCTGGGAAATTCGGCTGCGCAGCAAAGCAGGACCGCACAACCTCAAGTCCGCAGGTGCCTTCCGGTCCACCTGCTGCGGCCAGCCCCTAGGAGGGCCCCACCATTGTGTAGGGGCCTAGGGTTAAGGGGTTTAAGTTTTGAGGGGAGGGCTGTCTAGCGGGTGTATGAGTTTAGTATGTAGGCTTTGGGGCTTGGGGCTTGAATGGTTTAGGCTATCGCCTATATGGAGTTTTGGGGTTTAGGGGTTTGGGGTGTAGGGGTTTAGGGTGTGGGGGTTTGCGGTTGATGCCCTTAGGGGTTTCGGGTATAGGGGTTTCCCTCTACCTGACAAGGCCCTGCAAAAAACTTCTAATGCCTAAATTCTTACGAAACTTGCAGGCTTCGGGTTTAGGATGTAGGGTTTAGGGCCGGAGAAGACTTTCTACAGTGATAACGCCCACGCCCAATGCAGGCTCTGCTGGCTGCTTCCGGAAGACTCGGCGAGGACAGGACCCCACTCTTCGCCTGGCTGGCAGCTTTGACAGATCTCCGTCCGCCTCCGGTGCCCTGACAGTGCATGGGTTTAGGGTTTTGGGTTCAGGGTGTAGGGTTGAGGGTGTATTTTGGGTTTAAGGTTTTGAGGTTTAGGGCTCCTTTAACTTGGCTCCCGCTCGGCCGACACAATGCTCGTGATTATGGGGAAGCAACAACAGCGCAGGTCTTCGGGTTGAGGACTTTAAGCATTTTAGGGACCAGGGGTTGGGGTTTTCGGGTTTAGGGGTTCGCGGTTTGGCCTGAGGTTCCGGGCTTTACATGGCATTGTACTGAAAGGCTTGCGGCAAGTTCGTATGGCTTTGGTCGGGTTGGGCTGCACAGCGCATACCTTACGGTTATCATGGGATTTAGGTGTTGAGTGTTGGGGATGGTTCTTTCACAATGTCGTGTTGAGCATTTGGGGTTTCAGAGGTTTGGGTTTAGAGCAGCAGGGTCCAGGTATTAGTTTGTCAGTGTTCATAGCCTGCAGGTTTCAGGTTTCTGGCTACATGTTTTAGGATTTGGGAGTTGAGGGCGCCAGGCATTAGTTTGTCACCGTTCATAGCCTGCAGGTTTAAGGCTTCTGGCTACATGTTTTAGGATTTGGGGGGTTGAGGGCGTCGGGTTTTTGGTGGTTTGAAGTATCTCTTTCAAAGGGGTACGGCTCAAGGGCTTCAAGGTTCAGGGTTCGGGATTTAAGGTATTTCGGTGGTGTTGAAGCGTGCCCAAAAAGGGCCACCCGAAAGCCTAAACGCCCCCATTCCTTAAAGCCTGAAAGCCCTTAGCACCAAGACCGAAGCCCGTGTGAACGAAACTCCTGCATTATCCAGGCTCTTCCCGGAGCCCCTAACACCCTTGTAAACACTGCTGAACCTTGCGCATGTGCAACTCCTATAAAGACGGCGTAGAGTCTCACCCTAAACCCTAAACCCTAAACCCTAGACCGGCTTCAATGAGGTTCCTGAGCTGGCGAGGCACTTCGGGGATCCGGTTCTGCAAGATCAGCTTGTGGCCGCAGCAGCCCACCCTTCTCCAGGCAGGTCTGAAGTAAATTTCAGAGCCTTAGAATTCCGAGTTTTCTGGGGTTCGTAGGAACTAGTGCTACTTACTAACACAGCAAGCTGAGAGCCCATGTTTATTCTGGTTCGAAGTGATATCCCCGTATACCCCCTCATCGTCTTTATCAGAAGTATAGCAACCCTTAACTTCCACTTTGCACCCCCCAAGGATTCTTTAGGGGTTGTAACAGTTCAGGCTCCAAGGCTTAAGGTGGGGCTCGGGGAGGGCTGTATGGCGTGTAGTTGTGCGGTTGTGTCAGTGATTTGTTGGATTAGCTTCACTTGTGGATTCAGGTGAGGGTTTAGCGTGTGGGGAACCTTGCAAATGCCAACAGAAGCACCCAAGATTCTCGACTCGAAGCCGCCGTCTTGTCGTATAGGACGTCAAAGGCACCTGTGACAAGAGGATCGATCATCAGGGACGTGGCTTAAGGAATGGGAACCAGCATGCCTGATAGCGCAAAAACGGACTTAGATCCGGGGCCTGCAACCAAAACCCCTGAACCCAAAGAGACCGTGCACCCTTAAAGAACTAGATTCCTCAACCCTAAAACTCCCGACAACTGGGTTGGTGTTGAGGAATTTGCTTTAGGTTATTATACCATAGCAGGGATCTATACAGAACTCAGGAAGTCCGAGTCAGAAACCCCTGAACCATGATATCTGCAGGAAACCCTAAACCCTAAACCCTAAAACCCCAAAGCCCTAAACCTTGAAACCCTAAAACCCTAAACCCTGAAACCCTAAAACCCTAAACCCTAAACCCTAAAACCCTAAAACCCTAAGCCCTCAACCCCCTAAACCCTCCCAAGCGCGTCGAAGGCCTTCGACTGGCGGTTTTCCGTTGCCTTCGGAACCTGGCTCGTGCAGAGCCTCTTCGGCGCGGCCTGCTTGGAGCAATCCCCTCGCGACGCGGTGGCATGTGTGTGTGTGTGTGTATGTATGTATATATATTATTATTATTATTATTTTATATATATATGTGTGTATGTATGTATATATATATATGCATATATATATATGCATATATGTATGTATGTATGTATGTATGTATGTACGTATGTATGCATGTATGTATGTATGTATGTATGTATGTACGTATGTATGTATGTATGTATGTATGTGTACACAGAGGTATTGCTTATAGTGTGAATAAATAGGTGTGCATATATCTATATTTATCTATCTATAGATAGAGATATATATATATATATAGAAATACATACATGCATACATACATACATACACACATACATATATATATATGTATGTATATTAATGTGATTATCTGTGTATAAACATATACACATGTGTAGAGATCCCCCCGCCTCCACCCCCCAACCCTTGGTATCCCGCCCGTTCCAGGCTTCTCGGCTTCTTTGTCTCCTCCCCTCCCCTGTGGGGTGGGTTAGGGTGGGCAAGATCACCTGCCCTCTCTTCAAGCTTGCGTCAAAGTGTTGTATTTGCTCATGTTGGCCCCACATGCCACCATCCCCATAATAATCCCCAAACTCTAAACTCTTAAATCCTGTAAAAAGGCATAAACCCCCAAAGCAAACTCCCAAAACCCTCACCTGTGAAGCCCTAAACCGTGAAAGCCCCTAAACCCCGAGCCCGATCAACCCCTAAATCTTTAAAACCCCAAAACCTTATATGGTTATACTATGCTGTATTGAATCATCGAATACTATAGTGATGGTATACTGCAGAACTCTATAATCTGTAAACCCCTAAGCCCCCTATAAACCCTAAGCTCTGAAACCCTAAACCCTTAAGCCCTAAACCCTACACTTTAAACCCTAAACCCCCAAACCCTAAACCCTAAACTCTAAACCCTAAACCCTACGCCCTAGACCCTAAACCCTAAACCCCTAAACCCTCTAAGCATTCAAACCCGAGAAGACGAGGCTCGTCCGAGCATTGTCCGCCTCCGAAATCTCCGGCGCCGCCGCCGCGGCGCTTTGCAACCTCGCGTGTGGTCAAGAAGGCCCTCAGAGTTTAGGGTTTAAGGTTGAAGGGTTTAGGGCTTAAGGGTTTAAGGGTCTAGGATTTAGGGTTTAAGGGTTTAGGGTTTAAGGGCTCAGGGTTTAGGGTGTAAGGTTTGGGGTTTTGGGGTTTAGGGTAAGGATGTAAGGGTTTAAGGGTTTAGGGTTTAGGGTTTAAGGGTTTAGGGTTTAGGGTTTAGGATAAGAAGGCCCCGCTGGGTTAGGCTGTGGGGTTGTAGGCTTCAGGGCTTTAGGTTTAGGGTGTAGGGTTTCAGGGTTGTTGGCTGTAAGGGTTTAGGGTTTGGGGGCTTTTAGGGTTTAGGGCGGCGGGTTAATGTAGGGGTCGGAATGTTTACCAATTCTCTTCCTTAGGGTTGCGAATAAATGGCGACACTGGAGTGTACGGTGTAGACAAAGCGTCGCACATTGAGCTTCGGAGCCGCCTAAGAAACATATCAACATCATCAGTAGAAGTGTCCCCTGTAGTCCCCATCTGGGTAAATGAAGCATAATATGCACGTATAACCGTATAATATGTTTAAGTCGAAAGCACAACATCATAAGCTCTGCCGAAGGGAAGATAGCTGCTTTCGGCGCCGACGCCGTCCCAGCCCTTCTTCGCGCGCTGCCATCGGCACCGAGTGCAGATGTGCTCAGGCATAACAGCTCTGACCACGCTTGCCGCCCTACATAAACCACAGGATATATATATATATATAAATATAAATATCTATATAGATAGATATATATATATATAGAAGCCTGAATGATTATACTAGGCCCTTTTGATTAGAAAGATATCTAGGAATCCTGTGGTGAATGACACGGCCAAGTCTTGCCTAAAGAAAGGAAAGAGAGGTCAGGAAGCGTCTAGACTATGAAGCATTCGATTGTTGCTGATATTTCGCCTCAGAATATCTGATCCCTACGTCCTACAAGCCTGTCCCATGAACCCAAAATACTAATCCCTACGTCCCAATCCTTGGGGACTATAGACTATAGCTATGTAAGGACTCGATTTAGGGCAATTAGGCTATTTACTGGGGTGCAGGATACTAGTAAGGGATCAGGGGATGTAGTAAGTAGATAGGATTGGGATTTTGAGTCCCATACTTGGGCTTACCTTATTCTGGCCCTACGCATGCAACCCTAGTAAGAATTGGGGTTTCTTATGCAGGTTCATGCATCATCTAAGCCCAACTACCCTCTGCAAAGAAAAGCAAATTACCTACTTCTCACTGCGTAGTTTCTTACCCACTATACCCATAGGCCCCTAAGTAGATCCTTTTGGGGATTACCTTATAGGATTCTAAATATAAACCACAAAAAGGAACTACTTAGGGCTCTATGGGTAGAGGCTACTTGAGGGTCTTGGTAGTCAATCCGTGCACCCTGAATCCCCGAAACTCGCCCTAGCGCTGCGAGCGCGGTTCGGGATTCCGATTTCGGGCTTTTTGAGTTTCGATTTGTAGGCTTTGCAGCATTGCTGTCCTGAACTCCACCCTGAAGAGAAGATCCAAGCACCCAAACTTCAAAGCCATCGGAGAAGCCCTATGTAGACCCCTGTTAATTACAGAACTCCTACAGCACTTTCACAGAAAGCAGCCTATCATTGTAGAGCTCCCGAAGAGCAACTTTCTGGGCTCTTGTTGGGGATTTAATTTAAGATACCATGACTAAATAAACCATATTTGGTTTACTATCGATCCCCATCATGGTAACTTAAACAAAATCCCTGAACAAGAGCCCAGCATCGGGGCTCTTCTGTCACAGAGTTCAGAGAGCCCAATACCCCTTAATTAAGGAATATGCCTTAAACTATAGGGGCCTTCATATGATGATTTAAGGTATATATTCCTTAATTAAGGGGTGTTGGGACTCTGGGGAGGGCAGAATTCTGAGGATGCCGATGATCTCGCCGCAGCAATTGGGGTCCTCTCTACCGGGGGCCTGCCGGAAGGACCCGGTCGGGGCGGGGGTTTAGGGCTTAGGGGCTCAGGGGTTTAGGGNNAGGGTTTAGGGTTCAGGGTGTAGTGGGGTTTTCAGGGTTCAGGATTTTAGGGTTCAGGGTTTAAGGTTTCAGGGTTTTAGGGTTCTGTAGGGTTTTTAGGGTTCTGTGGGGTTTTCGGGTTCAGGATTTGGGGTACAGGGTTCAGGGCGTAGGGTTTAGAAGTTTCGATTCGAATGCGCTTGATAGGGCGTTCGGGTCGGGTTATTTGTTTCTTGAGATTTCTTGAGTACGGAAAACACTTTCATACACCGAAACCCACAGATCCAATACTCCAGCTGCATTAAAGTGGCTTGGTTGAGTCGATCCGGCCCACCTTAATGTATTGCGAAAGCGCATTAGCTCCTACTGAAGCATTCATAGGTCATACCCCAAGCCCTAAACCGTTCTTACTTTGGCTAGGGCTACAAGGTTCAAACGCCCCCGGTCTTCAGGTTAAGGATTTAGGGTCTGCGGTGTGGGGTGTGGGGTTTAATGTTGGGCTTAGGGTTTCAGGTTGGCAAACGGGATTCTAGACCGTTGGGTCTCGTGTTGGGTTTAGGGCTTAGGGTCCCTAAACCCTAACCCCTATAGGGTTTGTAGGGTGTTGGGTGTTGCCCTTTGCCTGGTCTCGCGCTTTGAGGCTTGACGGGTGTTATGAGGATCAAGAAGCACAAATGAAGCTGTCACCGAGATACCACAAGGCTTTAGGTATCGGAGGGCACCTTAGTTTTGTGGTTATATTTACGATAGCAAGATCCACCCCAACAGCCTATTCAAAGCCTATTCTTATTATGACAGCCCTGGGATTATGACCTTAGAGGAACCCCGCAGGATATCGCTACGAGGAGCATCGTGGGATTTAGTAAGTAGGTTGCTGCAAGGAGGGTACTTTTAATTCCCACTCTGAAAGTCCCTTCATCCTTTACCTAGAGTTCAAGGATAAGCAGAATAACAAGATCACCACTACTCTAAAGCCCATATGCTCGCCCTGAACCCTAAACTCTAAACCCTAAACCCCTACAGCCCTAAACCCTACAGCCCTAAACCCCTAAGCCCTAAACCCTAACACCGAAACCCCTGAACCCCGAAACCCAAAACCCCTAAACCCAAAACCCCTAAACTCCTAAACCCCTACACCCCTAAACCCCGAAACCCTAAACCCCTAAACCCTAAACCCTAAACCCAATAGATCCCTGTAAGGGAACCCTTATAGCACCCTTTAAAGGAACCCTTAAACTCCTAAACCCCTACAACCGGGGGACCCCGCATCCAGCGCCCAAACCCTGACTAGGGCATTTTCAGGTGGGTAGTTACCGTTATAGGAGCCTTATAGAAGCTCTATATACCTTAAAGAAGCCTTGCAGAAGCCTTCTAGAAGCCTCATAGGAGCCTTATAGAAGGTCTAGAAGCCTTATGGAAGCCGTCTAGAAGCCCTATATACCCTAAACTCCCCCATACTCCAAACCCTAAACCCTAAACCTTAAACCCTAAGCCCCAAACTCTATTCCCTAAATTCCCCACCTGTAGTTTCCTTGAACCCTGAGCTCCACCGGGCTCCCGTTTGAGGATGTGCCTGGCCGGAGGACCTCCAGGCTTGCAGCCTGGTTTTTGGGGGTTTTTGGTGTTTTAGGGCTTTAGGGTTTTTGGGTTTACTGTTTAGGGCTTAAGGGCTTTAGGGCCTTTGGGTTTGAGGGTTTTAGGGCTTTTAGGGCGTTATGGCTTTAGGGCTTGAGGGTTTAGGGCTTAGGGGATGTAGGCTTTCGTTAGGGTTTAGGGTTTGGGCTTTAGTGTTTAGGGCTTGGGGTCCAGGATTCAGGGGTTTAGGGTTTCAGACTGTAGGGCTCGGGGTTTGGAGTTTCAGGGTGTAGGGGCTGTTAGGGCCCAGGGTGGATGCTTAGGATGTGTATGTATATATATATATGTGTGTGTGTGTATATATATATTATATATATATTGATATTTATGTTGGTATTTATATTTTTATTTATACTTATATTTATTTTTTTATTTATCCATTCATTATTTGTTTATAGAGAGAGAGAGAGAGACATCTTGCAAAGCACCCTTGAGGAACTTAGTCTTATTATTCAGTCATGTCGTCGGTCGTGGCATTCCAAATGCTACAGCCCAAACCTACCACTCTGTGAGAGCACCGGGTTTGGGGTTTCCGACACAGAACCCCTTTCTCACGAAACAGCGTAGAACCATTACAGGGGGGGGCCTTCCTAAAATCTTCGAAACGCCGTAGCGCCCAAAATAGCAAAGCCTTGCTTGCAAAACACTTTCGAAACACCGGAAAACCCTACAAGCCCCAGCCTTCTCTAAACCCTAAGCCGTAAACTGCTAAGCCCCTAAAGCCCGAAGTCCTATACCCCAAAACCCCTGAACCCCTTAACCCTTAAACCCTTAAACCCTAAACTCAGAAACCCCTAAACCCCTAAACTTCACAGCAACCTCACTAACATGGTCCGGGACTCTTAGCTCCTCCAGAGGGAAGCTACCACTCTCAGGGGTTCGGGTTTAGAGGTTTAAGGTTTAGGGGCTTAGGGCTTAGGGTTTAGTTAGGGGTTCAGGGTATTTTTGGCTTAGGGTTTAGGGTTTAGGGTTTTTTTGGCTTAGGGTTCAGGGGTTTAGGGTTCAGGGCTTAGGGTTTAGGGTTTGCCACATGAGCACAGAAGCAAAGGGACACTGAAAGAGTCCACAAGCATAATCGACTTGCAACCCTTGATGAGTTCCTTTTGAGGACCCTGTTCAGAAGAGCCCGTTTCTTCGAAGCCATTCTAGAAGCCCCAAGCCCATTTTTAGGGTTTTAAAGGTTTAGGGATTTAGGGGTTTAGGGTTTAACCCTAAACCCTAAACCCTATAGGGCTGTAGAGGTTGCTCCCCTTGTGGCCGCGTTTGACTGGGGCTCGCCGGTCCTCACCTCCACGCTGCTCAATGCAACTCGGTGACCTAAAGTAGGATTTAGGGTTTAGGGTTTAGGAGTACCAGACTTTAATGCTTGTTTTTGGACTTGTTCCTTACAGGAACCATTATGAAATAGAAAGTTTCTACTTGTTTCTCCCTGGTTACTTCAAGTCTAGTATAGGGGCCTCATGCGAGTTTGGAGTTCAGGGTTTCGGGTTTCGAGTTCTGGGCGTGGGCGTCGATTTTAAACTAGGGCCCTAAACCCTGAACCCTAAACCCTAAGCCCTAAGCCCATGACTAGGATCACTGGGGTCTGTGTCAGGGTGTTGGTGACTCTAGATCAGGCACCTTCGAAGCTTGGAGTGGTGTTGAGCTTGGTCTTTTCTATGGGACCTCAGGAGGGTCCCACCAGCACACGCCGATGCTTTCATGGGCTTAGTGACTTTGAGGCACGGTTTCAGGTACCAAATTAGGGGTCCTTTCGCGGGTCTAGATACAAAAAAAAGGCCACGAAATGATCTGACAGTATTCCTGTACGGGTTCCTGTCGGCGTTCTAGAGGATTTGCTTGGTTTAGGTTTTCGGGCCCCAGCAAGCCAGACAAGCACACGGTTTACAGGCTTTTGTAGCTCTGGGGACAGCTTCCTGACTGAAGATCGGGGAATTCCGATTCCTGCCGAGATCCTCGGATTCAATCTTTTTCGGACTTCTCTTGAGCCCCCCTTCACCCCCCTTTGAAGTTTTTAAGCAGAGCCCCTGGCTCACGTCAGGTTCTCGTTGATCTCACCATAGCTCTGGGCCCGAGTGGTGCAGCACGCCATCAGCTGGGCAAAGATGAGAGGCAAGAAGTGGGCTTTCTGGGGGTCGTAGAGTCTTATGTAGGGCTTAGAATTCAGAAGAGCGCGCCGGCTTGAAGACAGGATGTGGGGTTTTGGAGTGAGGTGTTAGGGTGATGAAATTGGATGTAGGTCCTTTCGGAGGTAGGAATTGGGGCCTTTGCAACCTTAATCTCAGACCTTGATCGAGTTAGACTAACCACAACTCGAATCCCCACAAAAGGCGCCATACGTCTCTGAAGCCAAACAGCCTCAACACCAACCCCTAAACCAAAAAAACCCTAAACCAAAAGAAACCCTGAACCCTAAACCCTAAACCAAAAGAAACCCTAAACCCTAAACCAAAAGAAACCCTAAACCCTAAGCCAAAAAACCCTGAACACTAAACCCTAAGCCAAAAGAAACCCTAAACCTAAACCCCCAATCCTTGGATCTCGAGATCCAAGCCCTAAAGACACCTGCAAACCCTGTGTCAACACACAAAACTGCCCCAAACGAATTTTAGGGTTTAGGGGTGTCGGGGTTTAGGGTTCTTGGGTTTAGGGTTTAGAGTCGTTTAGAGTTTACCACTAAAGAACCGTATCTGCTCAGACGAAGAGACAGGCCCTTCAAGTAACGAGGAGTATCAAGAAAGTAGTCATTGTTTTTGGTATGGGGTTTAGGGGAAACCCCCACTCAGTAACAGTTGAGTAATATTCATAACACGGATATCTAAGGCCCCTAGTAGTAGTCCTATTATAGACTGTTACTGTGTGGGGGCAGTACCCAAGGTTTAGGGTCTAGGGGAAACCCCCCAGCCCTTAACCCAGAACCCAAAACCCTAAACCCTGAACCCTATACCCAAAACCCCGAAACCCTAAGCAGAAACACACTAGCCCTAAACCCAAACCCCGAAAGCCCTCAATTGGGCAGGCTTGCTGCGAGCCGTTTGCCCGAGTACCTTCAGTCAGCCGCCCCGGAGACCCGGTCTGTGGGGTTTCAGGGCTCAGGATTTCAGGGTTTAGGGTTTCGGGGTTTCAGGGTTTAGGGTTTCGGGGTTTTGGGTTTAGGGTTCAGGGTTTCAGGGTTTAGGGTTTCGGGGTTTTGGGGTTTAGGGTTTCAGGGTTTTAGGGTTTCAGGGTTTAGGGTTTCGGGGTTTCAGGGTTCTCGGGTTAAGGGTTAAGGGGCTTTTAGGTTTAGGGTTGGCAAGGTCTTGAGGGTTCTGTACATCAGGTTCTGCGGGATGACACTTGAGTTTTAGGAGGTTATCCTTTCCGGGATTCTCAGGGGTCCCACGAACGGCTCCATATGGGTTCTACTGCTGATGATGTAAATCCTGCATTATTTTAAGGATCCTAAACTATGGAAATTATGGTGTATTCCTCATTATGGGTAATGCAGGAATTATATCATCAACCGTATCAGGGTCCTGTGTTATGGGAAGGCAACAATCACTGAAACGTGCGACAATGTCCTAGAAGTGCCAAGCGAAGCGTCTGCTCGCTGGAAATTGGAAAAGGCTTACCAGCTGTGGAAAGACGCACCGCGATCAACAGCAGCAGCAGCAGCAGGCAACTCAAACCCACATAAACCTCAAGCCCCAAACCCTTTAAACCCCAAGCCCTA
>CAJNJA010065452.1:6130-22963 GCA_905231915.1 Symbiodinium necroappetens
CCTTTAAAGGAACCCTTATAGATCCTTTAAAGGAACCCTAAACCCCTAAACAAGAACCCAGCTTAGCTCAGACAAAGAGCCGAGCCGAGGCCGCGCCGAGAGCGAGTCGGGGGCGCGAGGCCCAGGTTTCAAGAAACTGAGGGTTCAGGGGTTTAGGGTGTATAGGGTTGAAGGTTTAGGGTTTAGGGTTTAGGGGTTTAGGGTTTAGGGTTTTAGGGTTCAGGGTTTGGGGTTTCGTTGGAGGTTTGGGGTCTGGAGACCATGGCTTCGGAAGTTTGGACCCTAGCCTTGGTCTTTTAGGCTTCTGGCGTTGAGGAACCCTAAACCCTGAACCTAAACCCTAAACCTTAAACCCTAAACCCTAAACCCTAAACAAACCCTAAACCCGCTTAGGCTCTAGCGATGAAGCTTTGCAGGGGAGATTTTGGGAAACATCCTTGTCCAATTTGATGAATTGTTCGTACTGACGGCGGCATCTTGCGCGAATGTGCGGCTGCAGCATTTCCTCTAGAAAGATTTCAGATCACACTGTTGCGTCATGCGGCTTGGGAGTAACAAGGACAACATGGCAGCAGCATGCGATGAGAGACCACCAAAAGGAAGGGAACCCTCCAAAATCCTAAACGTTAATAAGCCCCTTAAGCTTTCGTAACCCCCAACCCTAATGAACCCAAAACCTGATCGCTTTTTAGACCCTTCCAGAGCCCTACTGGAACCCTGTAGTGATAGAACCCTGAACGGACCCTGTGTAAGAACCCAGAAATTAAAGGACTTCCTCGTGTTGACGTGGCGGAGCTACTGTACTATCCTGGAAGCAAATGCACTCTGGTCGGGGGGCTGATACAATACCAGCGTTGAGCATTTTTGCTTTCAAACGTCATTGTTCATGATTGACTTTCGTAGTGTTAGTCTTGCAGGCACGATTGTGTTGTTCTTATGAACTTTGCCGGCCTTATGTTCTATATTGAGTACATGGTACAACGTACCGAAAACCGCTGTTCCATGATACATGTTATGGTACCAACATTGTTTGCAGCACTGTCGAGCGGACGGGTTGAAGCCAGTTGGATCCGGTGCATGTGGTCAAGGCTTATTGGGTCACTGGGTTGTCAGGTTTAGTCGTTTTGTTGTGTCCATGTGCGTGCGTGTGTGTGCCTCTCTGTGTGTGTGTGTGTTTTTTTTGTGTTTGCGCGCAAGGCTTCGGGTGTGGCATGGCAAGTTTCAGGCTTCGGGTGTCAGGCTTTTGGGTTAACGGTGCAGCTCGAACGTTTCCGACATGAGTTTAGGCTTTTACCTGTACGGTGTTCATGTTAGGGTTGCAGGTTCAAGGTTTGGGAGATGTTTTAGGTCTCAGAATTTGGAGATCTTGTTCTCACCTTAGGCTTCCGCCCACACGGCATCAACCAAAGAGCCAGCAGAACCCAGGAGCCGCGATTTAGGGGCCTTTATCCTTCGAGCGTTTGTTGGGCACTCTTGCTGTATATTTGGTTAGGTTGTGGTACCGGGACTGTAAGCAAAGTCAGACGTATCATGTAACTACCACCATCCAAACAACCACTACCCTAAACCCTAAACCCTAAACATCCCTAAACCCTACACCCTAAGCCCTAAACCCTGGCTCTCCAAATCCCAAAACTGAAGCTTCGAGCTTTCCTTGGAGTCTGTCAGGCCAGGAATGCAAAACTCCGCAACCGGAGCCCTGAAATTCTGAAGTTGCAACCCTGAAACCCTAAACCCCCTACCCATAGGCCCCTAAGTAGTTCCTTTTGGGAGTGCCTTATAGGATTCTAAACATAAACCATAAAAAGGGAACTGCTTAGGGGCCTATGGCTAAACCCTATAAACCCGCAACCCCAAAAACTCTCACCGCGCGTGCACCTCGGACCTAAGGCGCTCGACGATCTCCAAACCCAGGCCGCTTTGCCGGCGGAGGCTCTGGAACCAAGCTTCAACAGGTTCCGTGTTGTAATTTATTTTGGTGAAATGATGTCCCGAGCGAGGGTGTTGGAACTCGAAGGTTTGAGAGTTTGAAAGCCTCAAGAATTGGAGTTTGACACTTTTTCAATCTTTGAAGGTCCGAAGATTTGAAGGGCGCTGGAGTTCGACAGTTTGGTCACCGTGGTATGCGCAAGCAAGCGGGAACGAGACTTCGAACTTCTCAAAATCGAACCCCTACCTTGAGGACGAAATGAACCCTAAAAGGGTTTAAGGTTCATATACCATGATAGGGATTCAGTTTAAAAAGGGTATAGGGGTCCCGAGTTTTAAAGGGTCTTTTGGGTCCCTAAATCCCTCTTAACCCTAAACCCTAAACCCCTAAACCTAACCCCTAACCCCTAAACCCCCAAACCCCTAACCCCTAAACCCTAAACCCCCTTCAAACTCTCGGCACCTTCGAGCTTTTCGACCTCGACTGGTTGCTTCAAACTTTTACCGCGGCCGAGTTCCATCTGCCCATAGGCTCCTTAGTAGTTCCTTTTTGTGGTTGGAATTCAGGATCCTAGAACTTAGGGGCTGAGTAGGTAACCTTTAGGGTTTAGGGATTTAGGGGTTTTAGGGGTTTTAGGGGTTTAGGGTTTAGGGGTTTAGGGTTTAGGGGCTAAGGGGCTGAGTAGGTAACCTTTAACCTTTTTGGGGCTTATGTAATCCTACCCCAATTGAAAGGTTAACCTTTTTTGGGCTAGGGCACTCAGCCCCTAAGAGGAACTACAAAGGAGCCTATGGGTGCTCTCAAAGCTTGAGAGACTTCGAAAGTTTGGATCGAAAGTTCCAAAGAGTGAAGCTTCGAAAGTTTGGAGTTTGAAAGGTTGGCGTCAGGTTCAGTCCTCGACTGACCATTGACATTGAGAGTTTGACGGTTCGATGTTTGTTTGAGAGTTCGAATATGCGAGAGATTGAAAGTTCGAAAGCTTGAAAGTTTCGAGAGTTTGTGAGTTCGATTGTTTGAAGTTTCAAGCTTTGAACCGCACCGAGTTCGAAATTTCGAGGGTCCACCAAGTTTCGAGATCGAAATTGTCGAAAGTTTGAGTTTAAAAAGTTTTAAAGTTGGAAAGGCCCATACAAGGTGAAGTGGGTTGGATAGGGCTTGTATTTGGCAGGTCATCCCGGTAGTTTATTATACATAACACAACCGGAGAATTAGTATACGGACCGGGATACTAGTTGCAGGTTCGTTCTCAAACCTTACCACCCCGAACTGATACGCCCCAAGCCCTGCCCCAAACCGAGACCTTTCTAAGCCCTGACACCCACATGGGAAACCCCAAGGCATTTAAAACTTTAAATCCCAAGAGTTGAAACACCAAATTGCCCTAAATCCCTCTCATTTCTGGAAGCAGGAGGTGGCCATGCTGGAGCACGTGGCGTCGGTGTTGGCTGCATCCTGAGTCAATTCTTCTTCCAGTGGTGCTGGTGCTGGTGCTGGTGCTGGTAGTAGCAGTACCAGTAGGGGTAGCAGTCGCAGTCGCAGTAGCAATAGCAATGTCGCCAGCAGTAGCAGCAGCTGCAGTGGTTGTTGTGTCGCTGCTGTTGCAGCTGACTCTCAGCGTTTCTTACAGTGTTAGGCATGTCTTGGCTTTTCCACGTCAGCCTGGGTTCCCGGCGTCGATGAGGGGAAGCCGGATGATGGTGGCGATTGACGCCGAAGGGGAAGATGCCATAAGGGTAGCTCTCTAAACAAGGGTCCCTCTTTAGGTCCCCAATATAGTACGGCAGCCTTCTGAAAAGGACCCTAGAAGGGACCCTAGTCTAGAGAACTGCCCATATTGGCGCGCGAGCAGTACAATTTTGACCCTGAGGCTGGTGAAGATGTTGACGGTGCTGCTGCTACCGAGGAAAGAGATGATCATGACTGACATGGAGATGTTCGATGGTGCTGGTGATGATGATGGTGGCAGTGGTAGTTGTGGTGATGTCGATGATGGAGCTGGAGCTGGAGCTGGAGCTGGAGATGAAGAAGAAGAAGAAGAAGATGATGATGATGATGCAGGTGTGATGATGCTGATTGTGGCGATGATGATGATGACGATGATGATGATGATGCTGGTGATGGTGGCGATGATTCTGATGATGATGATGGCAGTGGTGGTCGTGATGATGGAACTGGAGGTGGAGGTGGAGATGATGACGATGATGTTGGTGACAATGATGACGATGATGACGACGATTATGATGATGATCTTCAATGATGAGACCGGGTGATAGTATGGAGGCAATGGTGGTGACCGGCTGAGGAGCAGGAGGAGGAGGAGGAGAACATTGATCATCTTTGCCGACTCTACAATGCTCGTCGTTTTCATGTCATGCTCGTCATACCACCCAGAAAAGCCAACATCTAAACTTCACCAGTTTTTTCACGCATTTCGGGCTTTCGACGAAGAAGCTTCCAGCTGAGGAGCCTGCACGCCCAAAAGTGAAACCGGAGCCCTGCACCCTAAGTTTGAATCCATGAGTTGCCATGTGTTTAGTTCTCTAAATTGGGGTCCCTTATGGGGGTCCTATTTGGGAGTTTCCGGAAAGAAGGGGGGTACCTTATTTTGGGGTCCTTATAAGGATCCTACTATTTTTGTGGGACTATATTAGGGTCCCCTATTTTCGGAAACCCCCATTTATAAGGGTGCCGTACTATGTTTGGGACCTAAACAGGGACCCTAGTTTAGAGAACTACCCATGTGTTTCACTTCGTGACAGTCCGTAGAACCGGGTGCAGAAATCGTGACCCGCCGAAACCCTGTCCCTTAGCAAGAACCGACCGTCAACCCTAAACCTTAAACCCAAAACCCTCACACCCTAACCCCAACCCCCCTTAAACCCTAAACCCCAACCCCTAAACCCTAACCCCCAAACCCCTAAAACCTAAACCCTAAACCCTAAATCGACCCTGAGTGTGGCCCAGGCCGAGACAGCAGGTAGCCTGGTCGGTGACCGGGCTCTGCGAGCGAAGAAGGCGCTTGTTTTGGATTGATCTTACGGCTTTAGGGTCCCTCTTTTCGGGGTTGAGGGTTTTAGGGTTTAGGGTTCCTTTAGAGGGATCTATAAAGGTTCCTTTAACGGGATCTATAAGGGTTTAGGGTTTAGGGGGCTTAGGGGGTAGGGTGTAGGGGGTTTAGGGCTTAGGGCTTCGGGTTTAGGGGGCTTCCCTTGGATTGTTCTTACGACTGTAGGGTCCCTCTGTTGGGGTTTAGGGTTTGGGGTTTTGGAGTTTTGGGTTTTAGGGTTTTGCGGTTTTGGCGTTTAGGGTTTGGGGTTGTAGGGGTTTTAGGGTTTAGGGTTTTGGTGTTTTAGGGTTTAGGGTTTTGGTGTTTTGGGTTTTAGGGTTTTGGGGTTTTGGGTTTTAGGGTTTAGGGTTTGGGTGTTTTAGGGTTTAGGGTTTTGGTGTTTTGGGGTTTTGGTGTTTTGGGGTTTTGGGTTTTGGGGTTTTGGGTTTAGGGTTTGGGGTTGTAGGGGTTTTAGGGCTTAGGGTTTTAAAAGGTTTTGGGTTTTAGGGTTTTTGGGTTTAGGGTTTGGGGTTTAGGGTTTAGGGTTTGGGGTTTAGGGTTCGAGACTTTACTGGGTTCGAGACTTTACTGTGTCGAACCTCCACACCGAGACCCTGAATTGCACAGTTTTTTGGGTGGGTGACCCATTCTATGTTTCAGATGTTGTAGGCAATCAACAATGCAACCCGACGCCCAGGTAGAAGCCCAGAAAATCGGTGTTGAGAGTCCCTACATTTTGGTCTAAATCTAAGTGGATATATCAGTATGAGGAGTATGAGGCGAACGATGTTCCGACCTTCTTTATCAATTATACTGCGCTCTCTTGGACCTGGACCTCACATGAAGACGCTGCCTAATTTGCCGAACCAAAGCTGCCCTAAACCCTAAACCCTACCCCCTAAACCCTAAACCCCCTAAGCCTTACTCCCTAAACCCAAGCCCTAAACCCTAAACCCTACCCCCGTAGCCATTTTGGCTCAAGATCTGCAGTAAATGTTGCTGAATGTGCTGCCTGAGTAGCCATGTCAGTCAACTCTGAGCGCGTTCATGCTCTCGAGGAGCAAGTACGCATGCTCATGTCTCGGCTGACTGGAACCGACTCGGTTCCATCATCCGATACCACCGGCTCTTTTCAGGTGGTGAGTGAGACTGTGCTTCGTGAAGAGCAGGCACCGTCTTCTGTCCCGCACCTTGCTGGTCTCGGGTCAGGCTTGGGTCATGTGGACCTTCCTCTGTCCCTCGCCTCCCCTCGCTCTGATGACTCTTCATCGAGCGGCGGCGATGACCCGGATGCCCTTGCTGTAGCGCAAGAGGAGCTTCGGGCCAGCTGGTCTAAGGACCCTGCAGCTTCTCCCTCTGTGGGGAGTGCAGATGAAGCCTTCTATGGTCCCCTTCCCTCTGATGTGGTCACTGACAGCCGTCTCTCTCCAGGAATGAAAGTCAGCATCACTGGGCTCAAGTCCAAGCCTGAGCTCAATGGCACCATTTGCGTTCTCGGTGCCTACCAGCCTGCCAGGGAGCGCTGGATTGCCTTTCTGGACGGGGAAGACAATGGTATTCTCCTTCGCGCTGAGAATCTCGCCGCCTACGAGAACCACCCCGTCCAGGAACCTGCTTTTGCTGCTGCATTTACTCCATTTCCCGAGTCTGGTCCTGGGGCCACTGTTCAAGCTGCCGCTTCCAGTGACCGGCACAGGGATGATGCTGCTGCTCTCATGCTCGAGCGGGTTGAGGTACGCTCGAGCTCTCAGCTTTCGGCCGGCTATGCTGACACTTCTGTTGCTTCCATCGGCGCGACCTGCGTTCTGACTGCATTCGCTGGCGGCTCGTCCACCAGTCTTCCCCCTTTTGAGTATGTTTCCGATGCCCTTGCTGCGAAGATTATGGGCTTTACCAACGGTTCGACTACTGTTGCTGAGACTATCGGATCCAAGTCTATTCGCCACAATCCTCTCCCCGGTCCTTGGGCTCGTCAGATCGGCGATGACTCGATTGAGGTCCTTGACGGTCCGACAATGTTTTCCGTCATGGACGAGTCTACGCGGGAGACCGATCTCATTCTCAGTGCCTTGCAGAAGCGTGTTTCGGCTGGCGAGATTGTCATTGAGAGAGCTTCGGCCGGCCCTGCCTTCGGGATCGACTATCGTGGCCGGCTCTCCCAGCTTCTCCTTCATCAGGATCCGCCCGCTGGTGTCGTTGTCTGCTCTCGTGCTTGGTATATTCCGAAGCAGGGCACTGAGCGTCAGGCCTATACCGCCTGTATGCTTCCCTTCAACTTTCGCCCACGTCGGACTGGCGAGCCTATTCAGGCCGAATTTGCTTGTGAGGGCTGGCAGTTTTTTTTACGCAAGCTCCTCGGTGCCCGTACGCTTGCCATTCAGTCTGAGCAGCTCTACAGTTGGCTTAAGGTGAACCTTGTTGCTGAGAGTGACAGGGGCCATAATGCCCTGAAGACTCTTTGCTACAATGTTACTGGTGGCACTCTCCACTCCGCGGCAATTGTTGCCTCTGAACTCGTCACCGGCGGCAGTCTCCATGGCTCTATTTCGATCTCCGATGCTCAGAGGCTTCGTCTTCAGGTCGACCTCAATGAGATCACCAAGCTTGATGGCAAGCCTGAAGGAGCATCCCTCCGCATCCTGTTGGAGGTTCTTGCTGCCAAGAGGTCTGACTTCTTCTCGAGGATTGACTTTCCTGGCAGGAGGCCCTTTGCCGCTGAACTTCTCTTTCACCACACCCTCCTGGACATCATGGAGACTCAGCAAGAGCACATGGCAAGCCGAGGCGATGCAGCCCTTCGCCCATCAAGGAACCAGAGACGCCCCACCAGGAAGCCCAAGCCGAGGAGGGGGAAGACATGACTATGGATGATGCCATCGCCGTGTGGAAGGCCCTCTTCGAGTTCGAACAGTTGGAGGCTGGTCTGGGGAGCCAAACTGAAGCTCCGATCCTTCCCCAAACGTTGGTCAACAACATAGTGGAGACCTTGGTGGATAGGGCACCGGCTGAGCACAACCTGCTGGTGGAAGCACTCCCCCTCTTTGTAGGGAAGATCCAGATGGACCTCTCCACGGCCACCGAACGAGCGAGGAAGTTGAGGCGAACCCTCTCCGGACCGGGAGGCTCGACAGACCCACCAGCCGAACGACCAGCTGCAGGGCCCGCCAGCGAGGACAACGACCACCAGGAGGAGGACGATGAGGGGGGATGGCACTATGTATATGCAGACAGATATTCGGGCTGCCCTCACACAACCCTCTAACGAGGACCTCTTGCTCAATAAGCTCCACAAAGCCTTCCTCGACCTCCGTGCTGAGACAGCGAGCAGTCGAGCTCTTCGAGTAATGAGCTTGCTCCAGGACCACGACGGTTATTTGGCGGTGGACAGGTCTTGCCTTGAGGCGCTCTTGGTTGCAATTAACAACGAAACCCCTCCGTTGCCACAAGGCAATGACTTGATCATTGAACATGCTTGGGTCAACTTGTGGTGGGCAAGATTGAGGGGGAAGCCTCAAGCAGACTTCGAGGACTCCGAACTCGAGCTTCACTACATCGAAGAACTGCAGGCAAGGAGAGAGCGCGAGCAGATGGATGCGGAGCAAGCAGACCAAGAAGCACGAGAAGCAGCTTACCAACGGCATCTCAACAGTGTTGCAGAACAACATACCGAGCAGATGAAGGCCAGCTTAGCACAACAACAAGAAGATGCCATTATGGCTGCATCCCTGGGCATGAGTAGCAGCCGACCCAGCAAGCGCTTGTGCATAGGCATCTGCATTACGGATGGGACTACCACAAAGGCTTGGGACTGGGAGCTCAAGGACAACACGGCCCTACAGACCCACGTGAAGGCTGAACCCCGGTCGTTCCCAGGACAATGGTTCAAAGTTGGCAAGGCGGTGAGTGAGGCTGAGATCCCACAGGTGCTGAAGGAGCCTACAAGTTCGTCGGCACAGCCGCCGAAACCGGAGTGCCATCCTCTACCACGACTCCGCTACGACATCAACAAACCAGCCACCAGGGAGCTATATGAACGATGGCGTCGTGGTGAACTCAGCTCGCAGGCAGGGGTGTCCATAGCCAATGTCGACATGCTCACCTTCTTCCAGGCCCTCAATGACATCACCGAAGACGAGCTCAAGGATTTGGAAACGAGGGAGACAATGAACCTGGAAGTGAGAGATGACTTGGTTCCGGAGTCGCCTACCAATCATGAAGCCCCTCCAGGAGAAGGCCCTGGGGAGTTCGCCACAGGTAGCGGGTCTGGGGCTGATGTTAGTGCCACTTTACCAGAGCCGGAGGGAGAAAGTGAGGCCAACGAGCAGACGAAAGGCCCACTACAGAACAATGAAAGCCCTGACGAGTAAGCATGTTAGAAGCGAAGCCCGGACAAAGCTTGGTTGTGCCATGAAACCTTAGCCAGGGTATAGTCGGATGTTGAATCTCGAAGCCTGTCCGAGCGAGTGATGGTGTGCCCTGGACGAGCTGTACAGCTGCTCGTAAAAACTGCAATGGCAAGGTGGGAGAGGGCCAGGAACCAGGGTTGCTTAGTTTGGGTACAGGTTGCCTAATCTTGTGTTGATGGGAGTTCAGTTCGGAAGCTCAGCAGAACTGTACAGGATGTGGGGTGAACGCCTAGTTTGGGAGTTCGGATGGGCTATGCTGACACTTCATCTTACCCTATGTCACTCCACTTTACTCTACTTTAAGTCCTCGAGGTTGGTCCAGGTCAGTGCAGCCCGAAACTCTCCAAAGCCCGATGCTGTTGGGGCCTCTTCAACATCTCTGTCGTGATTAGCTGGTAATTGTGGGGGTCGTAGTGTTCCTTCTTGTGTTAATTCCTGTGTGGTACTGAGGCCCCAACAAACAGGCTCCTCCTGGTAAGGAATTCTAGCTGTATCTGCAGTTGGAAAAGGGCCCGTAAAAAAAAAAAAAACACACACAAAAAACCCTACCCCCTACACGCTACCCCCTAGGCCCCCTAAACCCTAAACCCCCTAAACGCTAAACCCTAAATCCTAAACCCTCCTAAGCCCAAAGCCCCTAAACCTTAAACCCTACTCCTAAACCCTATACCCTAAAACCTGAACCCTACCGCCGACACCCTACACCCTACCCTCTAAACCTTAAGCCCCTAAACCCTACTCCCTAAACCCTAAAACCCTCGCACCCTAAACCCGACCACTTAAACCCTAAACCCCAACCCCCTAAACCCTAAAATCTACCCCTTATACCCTAAACCCCTAAGCCCTAAACCCCCCAAGCCCTAAACCCTACCCCCTAAACCCCCTAAACCCTAAACGCTACACCGTAAACCCTAAACCCTACCCACCACGACGGAGCAATGGGTGCCACCTTTGGGTGCCGGAAGTTGTTACGACAACTTCCGGCACCGAGAGGTTGGCCATTGGTTTTACGTCCAATGCACCAAATGCAACGGTCAATGGTGCCGACTCCAGTGGGTGGGTTTAGGGTTTAGGGTTTAGGCGAGCATGCAGCATCTGCGGCCAAGCTTGGCTCCAAAGTGTCCCCCATGATTTGTGGATGTTCCAACCATACTTGGCCGCCATGGAGGACACCCACCACGACGATGCCAACGAGGGAGGAACCAAGCGAGCACGTCCAGACCGAGCTGGAGGGAGAACCCAACACCCATGCTCAGGATGTGGAGGTGATATAATATGATATAATATGATATAATATAATATGATATAGTATGATATAATATAATATGATATGCTATGATATAATATAATATAACATAATATGATCCATTGGAGGCCCAGGACAGCCCTGTGGAAGCCGAGGCCAAAGAGACCCATGAGCCCCAAAAAGAGGGCTCCATGGAGTGAAGAGGACTGCAGTTTTTTTTTTATGTTTGCATGTAGGTCTTGTGTTGTGGGCTTGAATTACATCAAGGCTGCAAACAGCTAAACCCCTAAACCCTACAGCCTCAAACCCTAAACCCTAAACCCTACCCCGTAGACCCAAAACCTTACCCCCTAAACCGCCTAAACCCTACACTCCTAAACCTTAAACCATACACCCTAAACCCTACCTGACCAATAACCCTGAATCGTAAGCCCTCAACCCAGCAATGCTGAGCGAAAAGACAGAACGTCCAGGCCCCTAAATACAGCGGTTGGAAGACTTACTGCTACGGTTCCGTAGGGTTCCTTCTTCAAGGCTATACTGTAGCATACCCCCAAAAAACAAAAAAACTAAACCTTAAACCCTAAGTCCCTAAGCCCCAAACCCCAAACCCCAAACCCCAAAAAAACCTTAAACCTGAAACCTTAAACCCAAAGTCCCGAAGCCCCAAATCCCAAGACCCTATGCAAATCATAAGGCCGGTTTAGGGTTAAGGGGGCCCCCTGTATTCCCAGAAGAGGCGCTGCAGTGCTTCGGCCCTCTGGCACGCACAAGCGTCAGGTCTGCTTGGTAGGTAGAGGCCATCTTAGAACTTAGGGCCCATGGGCTTAGGATAGGGTTTAGGGTTTAGGGTTTAAGGTTTAGGGTTTAGGGTTTAGGGTTTAGGGTTCTCATACAAGAGGCGATTTTAGAGCTTAGGGCCCAGGGGCTTCGGATGTTTAGGTTTTAGCGTTTAGGGTTTTAAGTTTAGAGTGTAGGGTTTAGGGGTTCAAGTTTAGGTTTTAGGGTTTAGGGATGAGGGCTTCTTACAGGATCGGGGGACTCGTAAGTAGGGTCATAAGTAGAAGGTGAAGGGTTTTAGAGCTTAGGGCCCAGGGGCTTCGGATGTTGGGGTGTACGGTTTAGGGTTTCAAGTTTAGGATTTAGGGTTTAGGGTTTCAAGTTTAGGGTTTAGGGTTTCAAGCTTAGGATTTAGGGGAGATGCCCGGGATTGAGCCATGGAACTGAGGGTTCGACGCTGAAGAAACTCCCCCGAAACCCTAAAACCCCCAAGAGAATGTACTATTATTATATACCCCTTAACTAAGGCACTGGAAACCCTAAAATGGCCCTAAAACCCCCAAGAAAATTTACTATTAATAGACCCCAAAACTACCCACAGGCCCCTAAGTAGTTCCTTTTTATGGTTTATATTTAGAAGCCTATGAGGTAATCCCAAAAAGGAACTACTTAGGGGCCTATGGGTAAGGCACTGGTCTTGAGGCTGTTGGGTTGTTGCGGGTCTTAGCGCCCGAGGATGCTTAGGCAGCGAGGGTTTCGAGTTCGTAGAGACTCGAATGGCGCATGATTATCAAGGTCCTTGTTCAAGGCCTTCACAAAGCTTTAACATGTTTCAGTTGGGTAACAAAAGGATGTATAATGCATGAACTTTAGGGTTTAGGGTTCTAGCGCTGAGATACAGATCCTATGCTGCAGAGCTTTCCTAACGAACTTGAGCTTTGGAGGGATTGGGAGTCTTTGGGCATGGGAGCTTGGAGGATCATGGCAAGGTTTAGGGTTTAGGGGAGGGGTTCTCAGTACTTTTCAGTTTGTATGTAACGATGCTGCCCGAAGTCCTTAAGGCACAGCAGGCTTTGGATGCCCCCCTTGGGGGATCAGGGGACTTGGTAAGCAGGGTTACACATAAGGTAGGCAACTATAGTTATATCTGACTATAACATTGGTTGAGGTACTCACAACCTACTTACTAAGTCCCATGGATCGTCCAAGAAGGGTTTTGAAAAGCCGAGCTGAAGGGTTCTTATTGATTGGGTTCTTGTTAGAGGGTTTAATTTAAGTTACCAGAAGGGGGATCTATAGTGAATGGTATGCTTTCCTTATTACGGTAACTTAGATTAAATCCCTTAACAAGAACCCAAGTGAACAGGAAGAGCTTCTGCGGCGCATGACCAAGTTGCCCGCGTTTATAAAGTCGTAGGCTTTGGGATGGGGTTTTAGGGGTGAGCGGATCCGACGGAGCCTCTACGAAACACTGCTTAAAACAGCAGACGGGTTCGACCCATAATGTCCTAGGTGGTATTAGGGAGACCCCTGAAAGGGGGCCCTTCTGAACCCTACTTCTGGCTCTCTTAAAAAGGGACCTTATTGAGAGGGTAAAGATCTTCCGCCATTCCAACGGTAGTGGCCTTTTTTGGGGGTCGGCTAAGCCAGAGCCCACGCCAAGAGGTCTGGTTACACACTAACCCCCGCGAAACCCTACATGGATCCAAGACCACACTCCGCTCGAACAGTTCGCTGATGGAGAATGATGCAGTCGTCATCGCTTCTGACCTCGGAGATATTCCGGGCTGAAGATAGAAGTTATGGTTAAGAGCTGACTCCCTAAAGTTTACCGGGAATACCACAGATTCTTCCATGCTGGCTTGGTGATGTGGACTCGTGTTGACTTGGTTTGTTGTCGAGCTTGATATGGCAAGTTGCAAAAGGGAACATGTGTTGTGTCTTATCAGGCTGCAGGAGGAGTATCTGAGGTCTCCGCAAGTATAGTTGCCGTGGTAGGGAGGCATGAGGGTGGGCTCTGTGCTTGTATGATTGGGGGGGGCTGATGCATCTTTCTTCAATGCCAGTTTGTGAGTGTGTGCGTGTGTGCATGTGTCTGGGTGCGCGGCCGGTGCGCGTGCGGAGTGATGCACAGACTCTCAGAATGATAGAGGGGCACTTGTGTCTCGATGTATGTTGCAGGAGATTATGGTTAAGAGCTGATGCGCAGTGCCTGCCTTTCCCCAGGTCAAGCGCAACCTGAAACCTGTAAACCCAAGGCTGTCCCGAGCACTTCACCTCCAACTGCCGGCGGATCCGATAGCTTCGGGTTTTAGACGGTGGCATTCTGCGTCCCACGCCTGAGTCCAAGGCATTCAAAATGTCTGGCCTGCAATCGCTCAGCAGTCGCAGGTTTCGACACGAGTCGGGCACTCCGTGAATGGGAGAATGATGCAATCAGGAAGAGGACACTCTGACATCGGAGACACTCCGAGCTGAAGATGGAAGTTATGGTTAAGAGCTGACTCCCGAAAGTTTGCGGCAATGCCGCCAGATTCTTCCGTGCTGGCTTGGTGATGCGGACTCGTGTTGACTTGGCTTGTTGTCGAGCTTGACATTTCATGTTGCATGATGGAAGCTATGTCGCGCAGAGAAGTGCGTGTCTGGTGAGGCTTTAACTATATGGGTTAAATGTTTCGATTCTCAACAGCTGCTGCCTGTGTGTTGATCACCCGCTCGTGTTCGTGTGTGCATTTGTGTGTGCGGTATGATGCACAGACTCTCGCAAAGATGAGGGGGCACCTTTGTCCCGATGTATTTTGGACGAGATTATGGTTAAGAGCTGATCCGCTTGCTGGTTGCGATGCCCACATCACGTCGGCACAAATGCTTGATACAGCAAAAGGACCAACCAGCTTGCCAAGCTCATGTTCTTGACCGTAACCCCCAGAAGGCAAGAAGACGGAACGTCAAAGAGCAAAACGAAGACGACCTTTGCATGAGGCTCCGCAAGGGTCTATGTAACCAATGGTATATACTTTGGCCCTAAGGTACCTGAATAGGGACTGGACCCGCAGAGGGTGTGGGGCTACTCACGGTTTCACACCTGAGTTTTTCTTCCCTAAGATCCCAATGCCCCTTAACCACTAAGGAATATACCTGAAATTACATAGGGCTTAACTGTTATGATTTAAGGTTTATTGATGAATTACGGGGCATTGGGCTCTCTGGGTTTGTCAGCATCCGAGGCAACAACAATTTCGTGTGGGCCTCGGCTGCCACAGTGTCCTCAGCTGTCAATCCCGCGACTATCCCACCAATCATGGAAGCACTTAGGGTTTAGGGTTTAGGGTGACTATCCCACCAATCATGGAAGCACATCCAGCATCTACAAGGATCTAGTATAGGTTGCGATATGTTTCTAGATGCTCAAAGTCCTTGTCCAGGCTTAACTAGCAGACTTAGTCAACTTGACGTCCAGAGCTCGTCTCGTCGGACGTACTTCGTCAACTTGTAGCTATCCTGATATGAGATATGTAGATCTAGATTGCCTGCCTAATTCTTTACCATGGTACCTCAACCCATAAAAAACCCATTTTTGTAGGTTCTTAACTATACATCCTCATATAAGATTTATAGGGACCCTACAAACCGTTCCAACCAAATTGGCCTGTGCATTGAAACCGCTTCCCGAGACCCCAGACCCCTGCTGTAAAAGCGCAAAAAATACCAATACTACCTTGGCGTTCTTCTGGTTGGCTCTTAGGACTTTAACTTTTTGGGTTTCTATATGAACTCTAATAAGTCGGCTAAAAGTTTAACTTTCAGGAGGGGTTCTGGAGTCAGCCAAGCTACGGTTGATGATATAAATCCTGCGTTACCCATAATAGAAGGAATATACCACCTATACTGTTGATGATATATAAATCCTGCATTACCTCAAGGACCCTAGACTATGGGAGTTATGGTCTATTACTTTTTGTCTGGATAATGCAGGTCTTATACCATCAACCGTATTCATTAGGGCTCCTGTTTGTAATTGTAGGACGAAAGAGCCCCAAAACCCTATTCTAATTGTTAAAGTCCCTACATTAAACCCCTTGACCTCCATCCAAACAGTTGTGCATGCACGCGCAGAGAGCCCAATGCCCTGTAATTAAGGAGTTTGCCTTAAATCATAATAGCTATCTAATAGTTAAGCCCCCGAGAATTGGAGGTATATTCCTTGATTAAGGTGTATTGGGAACTCCGGGAGCATCCGGCCAAGGCGGTTACGGATGACCTGTTCATTGCCATCGGTGCAGGCCTCATCTACGGTTCACGGTGTACGGTTTAGGGCTTCCGATTTTAGGGTTTAGTAGGACAATGCAGACCCTTGATTAATGAAACCGCCCCCTTCACAAACGCCGGGGCCCTGAAACCCATTGCAACTTAGCTAATATTGGGTCGGAGTAGTTGCCAACCGTGTTCCTCTTCGGGTTCCTTGTTATAATCAGAGTACAACATGCCCCAAAGCCCCGTTCTGGCTCAAGGACGGCCTGGCCTTCACGAGGCTTGAGCTGCTAGCGACTGTTGTAGTGCCTTCTTATTACTTAGTAGTTTGAAGGCCATGGCAGCCGACTACGAACATGGCCGTAATAGTTCGCGTCTAATGCTGACGCTACTGTTCGCAACATGGTGTGGGCTTACCCATACCAGCCTCGACATCAGCTGTGTGTATACACACGGCGGCCCATGCAAGCATACCACACATCAGGACTTTGATCTTGTGCAGAAGCCACATCAGTTCTATAGTCTTGTGCAAAAGCCTGTTGGCTTGGACAAACAAAAGATGAGCATTAATTGTCTGATCGGACATCCGGTCCAATTGCAAAATTTGAGCAAAAAATGCAATTCGCCTATGCAAATTAATGTGCAAAAGACAATTCACAAAAATGACATTGCAACTGTCAAGAGCGAAAATTTTGTGACTCATTGCGAAGCGCAAAATGATAAAGCATTGGACTGCAACAGAAACACCAAAAGACAGCAAAATGCATTTGCCGATCTGCATGTGCTGCGCGCATCAGCCGATGATGACGTGAATGCTGATTTGAATGAGCCGTGTGAGGCAAAGAATGAAGGACCCGGTAAATGTGTTCTCACATTACCTGAATGCAGTCACCAAGGAAGTGGCGATCATGCCAGCGCACCGTTGCTCTATTCGCATTGGGTAGGGGATGGCGTCTTAGCCAAGGTTTTGCTGGACTTTATTGACTTGCTGAACCAAGATTACATTAGCGGGAAAAAATACCCTTGGAACCCTAACTTCTGGACCCTAATGGGCTTTATTACTCTGGTTTCGGATATATTCCATACTGTGGTTGCCCAGGAGGTTCATCGACGACAAGTACATGTGGCGAAACGTGCTCGTGCACGTTGCAACCTGGTTAGGGCTGGGTTGTGG
>CAJNJA010065463.1:0-22961 GCA_905231915.1 Symbiodinium necroappetens
TCCTTCATTGATGGCGAATGTAAGCACGTCTGCCTGCATGCATGAATGCATGAATGCAGGAATGCAAGCATGCGTGTAGCAATGCAGGTAGATCTCCTGTCTCAAACCTGAACCCTCATGAAGCGATGGCGGATAGTCCCCTGTCTTGACCCCGACCCTTCATCAGGCGATATCGGTTGGTCCATTTCTTCCCCGACCCCTCAACACGCCGCAGCGGTTCACTTCATATCTTAAACACGATCCGTCATCTACTCACTTGCGGGCGATATCTTATCATGATTCCGCTCCCTCATCAGGTGATGGCGCGCTTGTGCTTGAATGCATGTATGTCTGTATGCCTGTACNNTGCATGCATGCATGCAAGCATGCATGGACTGTATGTCCTTAGTGTGTATGCATGCAGGCAGGTCGATCTCATTGCATATCCAACCTGACCCCGCCTTAGGCGATGTTGGTCCCACATCTTGACACCGAACCTTCACTAGCGAATGGTCCCATTTCTTTAACTCGACCCTCACTCGGCGACGGCGGTTGATTTCACATCTTAAACCCGACCCGTTAGGTACGAGGTGGCGGGCGATACCATGTCTTGAATCAGCTCCTTCATTGATGGTGAATGCAGTTGTTCTCATAGCTCTTGGTCACGGTCCCATTTCTTTCAGCCGACTCCTCACTAGGCGATGCTGGTTGGTTTCATACCTGAAGCCCGAGCAGTCATTATCATTACATACCATGTCTTCAATTCGCTCCCTCATCAGGTGATGGCGCATGTGTGCTGTACACATGCAGGTGGATCTTATATCGAAAACCAGAATCTTCATTAGGCGTTGGCAGTTCGTCCCATATCTTGACCCCGACCCTTCCGTAGGCGAAAGCCTTTGGCAGCATTGCTTTAACCCGACCCCTCACCAGGCGATGGCGCTTGATTTTCATATCTTAAACCAGATCGGTCATTATCATTGTTCTTTTCCTACCAAGGGGCTGCTGCAGTCGATCCCATATTAAGCTCGCTCCCTCACTAGGCGATGGCGCAGGTATGTAAGTATGTATGTACGCATGTATGCAGGTGGATCTCATATCTGACTCCAGACCCCTCACCAAGGGCGATGGTTGGTCCCATAGCTTGACCCTGACCCTTCACTAGGCGATACCGATTGGTCTCATTTCCTTGACCCGAACGCTCTCCAGGCAATTCTGCTTGATTCCATATCTACACCCGATCCGTTATTATCATTGCGCGATGGCGGTTCTTTGTCTACCAATGGGCTTTTTGCGGTCGATCCCAAATCTTAAATTCGCTCCCCCACCAGGCGAGGGCACATGTGTGCATGCATGCATGTATGCAGGTGGATCTCATATGGAAAACCCGAACCCTCAATAGGCGATGATTGGTTCCATATTTTGACCCCGACAATTCAGTAAGCGACGGCGACTTGGTGCCATGTTTGAACCCGACCCCTCACTAGGCGATAACAACTGGTTTCATATCTTCAACAAAATCCATGAACGAATATCATTACGCGATGGTGGTCGATCCCACATCTTAAACTCGCTCCCTCGTTAGACTTTGGTGCTTTATCCAACAGTTGAACCGAACGCTCATGGGGCGCCATAATCCCGACCCTTCATCATGCGATGGCGGTGGATCCCCCAAATTAAACCCCAAGCATTATTAGGCGAAGGCGCTTTCACCCGCTTGGTCCCATATCTTTAACCCGACCCTCATTGGTATGGCAGTTGGTGCCATACTATCTAGACTTGGCGATGGCAGTTGATTTCATATCTAAACGCGACCCTTCATTACGCGATGGCGGTCGATCTCTCACATCTTAAACTGGTGTTCGTCGGTGACGCGCTTGATCCCAGAGTCTTAACCCCCGACCCCTCGGCGATCGCGGTTGGTCCCTCGGACGTCCGACCTCTCGTCAGGCGATGGCGCTGGATCCCATGGTGCCAGGACCCTCCCATTAAACGATGGCGAGTGATACCCGCTGTATTTAGCCCGACTCTTTATTAACGCGATGGCTGCTAGTTCCATATCTGGACCTGGCGATGGCGATTGATTTCAAAGCAGTGACCGTCCTTCATCACGCGATGGCGGTCGCATCTTAAACTCGCCCCCGCATGGCACTGTGGAGCATAATCGCTATGTTGCCGCTCCATGTCTTGGCTCCCATGTTATCTTGGACCGCCCCCTGATCAGAGGATGGAGGGCGATCCCATCTCCTACTCTCACTAGGGTCCATCAGGGTCTTTGCAGAAGCAAGCCGACCAACGAGCCCATTTCCAAACGCCCACGGGCACGCCCGTCGAAAGGACGATACTACCCACTGCACATGAACCGGAGTCCGACATCACAAACCCTTCATCTCTGGCACCCAAACCTAAAACTAGACCTGAACCGCGCCTGTCTGGGAATTGTTGCGACACTTGACAAGAATTTGCGTTCATGCTAGGGGTCTTCGGACGGGGTTCACCTCTTCATGCAGGTCTCGGTACATGCACAAAAAGGTTAACATCACCAGATTCATTGTCGGCGACTTCGTCGGGTGTGAACGACGCACCAAGGGTTGCAGCACCGCCACTTGCTCTGGTGATGCATGCCATGGTCTGGCAGGGGTCTGTGCCAAAGCCTTCTGAAACCAGCTGGGGCAAAAGTGTGTTTGTGCTCCCGAATTGATTTCGAGTTCTGTCTGGCTCATGCAAACAGCTGCCGCATTGCTAAGAAGGCTCTGTGGGTGGCTGGAGTTATGCAGGTGCAGATCTCCAAACAGTGATAGAGCGCGGCGATAAACCACGACGACCACGAAGACCAGACCAGGATGACCAAGACGACCACGACAATCAGGACCACCAGGACCACCATGACGATCAATACGGCCAGGATGACCGCGACGACCAGGACCAAGAGGAGACCACCAGGAGATCACGAGCAGATCCCACGACACAGGACCAGGACCACGACCACCACCACCAGAATCGTTCCCCCCATGTGCTAGCGGCTAGCGGATTCGGAGACATGACCAGCATGCCGCCTCTTATGTACCGGGATTCAGGAGCACAGGCAAAGGCTTCGGAAATCTGGCCCCATTCAGAGACATGACCGAAATACTTCCCATGCTCTGGCGAGATCCAGAGATTCCGAGGACAGAAAGAGGCCATTGCGCGGGAGCGAGGCTGAGTAAATAATGAGGCATGAATCAATGAACCCAATAAGATGCACCGCACCGTAAAGGGCCCGCGTCCCGGCATGTGCGCCTGGAGCGTGCGCCTCACCCCTACAAGAGCCCCAGTTCTCTTTCCACCCAACGTAAGAACCCATAGTGACCATAGTGTGCCACGCCGCTGCAGGAAAATCAAACCTTCGGGCCAAGTGCTAGAAAAAAGCTCTCGTCCTCGGCGGCCACTCGCAGCAAGTCTGTTACAAACTCGGCCGACTCCTCGCTGCATTCGCATTCCACCGAATTTGACCGGCGTCCCGCTTAGACACCCGTCCTTGCTTAAAGGCGCCCACGACGGTGGATCAAACTCCAGCGGGGCGTGCACATTGGACGGGGGATAGAATGGTTCCTGATTTCGCGATGCAGCAGCCATCTGCGTGCTGATGCCAGTACTGAATCACAGCCTGGGTACGTATCCAGCAAGGAGCGTAAACATGATAACGCCAAGGGCAAAAACGTCAACCGGTCTGCCATAGTCCTCACATCTTGAGGAGGGATGCGCATCAAACAGCATGAGAAGTGAAGCATCGTGACAGTGTCGATGGACAAACGAACGGGCCACCTGCTCAGACAGGATCTCTGGTGCCATGTAGCCATGAGAGCCTTGTAATCCTGGCCCGCACTTTTGGAGCCCTTGCCTCTACAAAGCAATACCGCATGGGCTGAGGCTCCGGACCAGCGAAATGGCAGAGGAAGGGCGCCTACGGTTTCGGTAGTAGCCACCGGCTTCAGAATGCAGCTCGAGACAAGTGGCCTTCCGCGGGCACTCACGTGCAAGGCCGAAGTCACCCAGCTGGACAACCAACCTAGAGAGCTACCGATGTTCAATCTCCAAACGGAGCATCGTCTCTATTTGTCAGTGGGCCCGACTCCGACTGAGAACCCATCCCGGGCCCTGCTGGAACCAGGAAGATGTTGCGCGGTTTGACGTCGCCGTGCAGTATGTACAGATCCTGCCGTCCGGATCGGCCGGGCTGGGCGTTTTACAGAATGTGCCGCGACGCTCCGCCTGGTGAAGATAGCGAAGGCCTGCCGCGGCCGTTGCAGAAGCAGCGAGTTTGTAGAAGTTGCGACGAGACTTAGCGACGCCTTCCAGAAGTTGCCCACACAACCTGGCGGCCTGTGCGATTTCCATATATGGAGCTGCAAAAGCCAAGGATTTGCAGCCTGCTTCTCGGGCAACATGCCCCGGGGTCCCATGGCCTTGATGGACGTTTTTCAAGTCAGTTTGCAACCAAACAAGCCACGCACATCCTGAGCGTCCGACCGCATGGAGATCGCCTCCAGCAGCAAAGGGCATGACCAACACAACCTGCAACAAGTGTCGGCTGATCATCGACTCTCCCTTGTTGGAACCCCCGAAAATGCCTCCGAGGGTGTTTCCGCTGCGTACAGAAGTGGCCTTTGCAATCGCACCCCAAAATTCAAGGATGATGTCTATTGCAAGGGATCAAACACTCGACCGAAAGGAAGTTCGGACAGTTTAGCGTGCTCAGCGTGCTCGGGCCTTTGACTTCGAGTGCCTCGATCTGCACCGGCCTCTTTACCAGCATCAGTCAGAAATGCCCCCTCGTTCATTCCAGCCTGTTGGAGGGCTGTCGATGTGCCGGACCGCAGTCTGGGTGGTTCTGCCTCCTCCCCCACTCTGACCCGTTGACTTCCAGTGAACTAAATTTTGTGTTCGAAGCGATGGATGTTGCCTTTGTCGATACTCTTGGAATCTGAGTTCTGGACACAGTGTTGTCGTGCGCCAGCTGACTTTGTATCTGGATTTCCTCTTCAACGAGTCACTGCTGCGCACAGCATTTCTGAGCTAACGGGACGCTTCCTCCTTGATCGTCGCCACCTCTTCTGGATCCTCATCCAGTCTGGCGGCCTTCACACAGCACTTTACCTTCTCCATGTGGATGTAGTGTCACGAAATGGCGGCAGATGCAGCTCTTTTTCTGGTTCTGCTTGCGGTGATAAGTGTCTCTCGAAAAGAATATGGCAAACCCCTGATGCGCAGGTGTGACACTTTGCGCAGCGGCAGCAATCTCTACAGGGCCATTCCGTCCAACAGCGGCACGTCGCAAACCTCGGCCATATGCTCCGTATACTGCCGGAGCTTCTCGGGCCAATGTATGCCCTTTACAAGTGTGAGCCTTCGCAAAGTGGGGAACAAAGTGATGTCGTCGTAGGAATAGCCACCTTCGTTGACGGAGGATGAGCTGTGGAGCATCTCGCTGAGCTCCGGGAGCTTCGAATTAAACCTTGGAGTTGTCACCACACGCAAGCCGTTTTCATGGCCTTTCTTAGCCGCTTCACCGGCTTAGCCTTTCAGTCCTAGAGATGCTGCCAGGCTAGCCGAGAGGCTCTTCCATCAGCGGCTCGCTTGTTGCAAGGGCTTCCTCGAAGGTCATGCCAGAGAGCTGGTGATTCTTGACCCAAGTGGCGCGAGCAGCTTTGGTAGAAAACTCGGGGTACAAGGCCATCGCATCTCGAGGCCTCGTGATCTTGCGCAGGAGATCTTTGTTGTCACTCAGCCACTTGGCAATATCTTCCCGGCCGGCTGCCTTTGCCAGAAGCGGAGAGTCGTCCAGGGCATCGACCTTGGGTGCCAAGACGCCTGCACCTAGCTCCAGCCCTTGGCCGAAACAGACGAATGTGAAGTAGAATATCTGGGAAATGCTCGGGAGCCGAATTAAACCTGGAAGCCCCAAATTTCAAAGACGTGAAGGGTCATCCAAGCAGCAAACAAGAATCTCTTACCAGCACCCACCAATGTAACACCAAAAAAGTTACTTGCAAAAGCACCGACCTTCGCAACGATGTCCAAAGATTCGCCCATAGCTTCGCCGTCAATCTCCATAATCGGAAGAACCTTTTTGCCAATCATCTTGGTAGGGGTCACAACATCATCGTTCATCAAGAAGTCCAACTTGAAAGGTGTTTTCTTTAAGCCGAAGATCATCCTTGCACGCACGCAGTATGGACAATGGTCGTAGACATACAGCGTAGGAACCTTTGTCTCAAGTTCTTCAGCGGTCGCAGAACGACCCCACTCACCAGTTGCTCGCCTCGCCACTCCAGGCACCCAAGCCGAAGGCCTGGTGCCGGCAAGGAGCGGGAGAGCTACGAGAAGCCCAAGGACACATCCGCTCCAAGGGCGCGAGGGGCGTGAGGCCTGCAGCCGCAGCCGGGCCATGGATGCCATGGCGAGCTTTGCTGCCGCTTGAGCCAAGTTTTCAGAACGAAGTCTCGGCATCCGCGCATCTGCACACGCAGCCTCGCCTTGACAACAACACGCTGGTCCCGGTCCATGTTATGGCCCAAGAGGACCAGGTTGCAGGCATCTCCCTGCACTCCAAAGCTGAAGGGTGGAAGGCCAAGAGAGCGTGCGCGGGCTGCTGGGCTCCCCCACGCCACCGTGACGCCCATCGTGCAGCACACGGAGCGCCCCCTGTAGAGAAGTCACATGACATCGCATCGGCTTATGCGATGCAGCACAGGTTCGGGACCTTCAAGTTGAAGTTGCCACTCAATGAAAAGGATGGGGCACACTCGCACCATGGACAGACCTCTAGCTGAGGCAAGGCGGAAGAGTATTCAGGAAATTCAGGCTCTCTGCAAGGTCGGCACCCTGTCACATAGCGACAACGCTTTAGTGCAAGATCGGCACACCACCTGCATCCCACGATCTCTGCACTCACGCTCATGCGCCACACATAGCCACACATGAATGCCGCCTCTGCTTTATGCACAGACCTTTCAGAGTTCACCTCTCGCGAGGAACCATCGGATGCAGCCTGAACAGCGTGCACTGAGCTTGCACAGGTGGGCTTCGGTGCCTTCCTGGCCCAAAAGTCTGCAAAGTCGCACCTTGAACGAGGCCGAAGCCTTCTTTGCCGGCAAGTCAGGCTGGAGAACCCGCTTGGCCTTCCCAAAACATGCATCGTTCAGAAAGGGTTGCAGTGCAGGACGTGAGGTGCAGGCACAGGAAGATGATGCCATTGCAGCAACTGCAGCGGCATGCCAAAGCTTCGATGGGATCCGATCTGTCGCGTGCTTGTTGCTGTTGCCCTGTGCAAATTCGAGGCTTCGTCTGAGGTCGCGAGGAAGGCTTAATGTGGCTTAACCCTTGGACCCTTGGACCATGGGACCTGCTGAAACTAGGATTTGTGAGCTTGAACTTGAACTGAATTCCTGCGCAAGCTGGCAAGATGTCGCATCTCCGTGATGTGCCACCATTCAAGAAAATGTCAGGCCTTGCGAGTTCGCGGTGCAGCCTGCAGCATACTGCGATCACAATCCCTCGAGCAGGAATGGCCAACGGCAGTGCTGCTATGCCATGACGCGGCAGCACAGCAGAAAGAGCCCCCGGTTCTCGCAAAGGCCTGGTACTTGAAGCTGGTGGATGACTTGCAGAGCCATTGCACGACCTGAAGTAGGTCGCAGGGCCGCAGGGATCCGCAGAGAGGCAGAGGAGGTGCGGCCGCCTTTCCGAGGCTCCCACACTTCCAAGCCGCGGCTCGGAGGCAGCCTGGCTCAAGATCCACCACAAACCACCAAGCAAAGCAATGCAAAGCAATGCAAAGCAAAGCAGCTCCGTGCGCCTGGGAAGTCTCGCCCAAGCGCCCCAAGGCACCATGCAAGAGGCCCAGCGCCTCCTCCTGGCTCAAAGAGAAATCAAAACCGAGACGGATCGCTCTCAAAAAAGCACCTCGCTCGGCTTGAAGTGTGCCCAACCGCCGCGAAAAAAGAGGTATTCCGTCATGAACGTCTCCCTCACGCAAGCGATGACCTCCTGCGGGGAAACGTGGCCAGGGCATTCCTGATTCCTCTCGTGTCGCTTCCACGGAGTTGCCGGATCCTCGGAAGCCGCGATCTCGACGACCGGTGCCGCCTCGGTCAACCAGACAGTAGCAGACCACCTCGGAGCAACCACCGTCGCAGCTGGTTCACTTGGACGCTCGCAGAGGCAGCATCCGACCCTTTCACCTCGACGACTTTAGCACCAGAACAAGAGCTCCAAACACTTTCACCTGTTGCTCTTTCGAGTGCCGTGCTGACACACTGTCGCTTGTAAACCTCTCTGACCTGCCGCAAAGGACCCGAGCAGTCCGATGAAGCTCAAAAACCGGACCCGGGCATCCAGAGCTGGGACAGGCAGTCAAGGCAACTGCACAGTACGACATACTACAAGTGCCAGGAAAAGCCTCTTCTTCTCGATGGCTGTTGTCGCGGTACCAGGCTCCACCGGCCTCAAATTGAGACTTCGTCTGGACATCCCAAAGCTGACACTGCGCAAAGCGACATGTGCTGGAACTTGGAACATGGCGCTGCATCGTCGTCTGACGATGCCTCCTGAGGAGAAGGATCCAGCAGGTCCAGGGACACATTGCCAGTCGCTCGCCGCACCTCGGCCGCTCCTTCTGTGTCTGGCAAGTTGGATCGGTACCTGGCAGTGCACTCTCGACCGAGCACTGACACCCACGTCACAATGGCCTCAACAGTAAGCGGTCAGTACCCCAAGCAAACCAGTCACAGAAGAGTTGGGCAAGCTCTTGATTCATGTCCGATCAGGGGGGGGCTGGAAGGATCTATTGGGTTCCTTCCGATAAGTCTCACGAGCCACACTGCCTCGTTCCTCTGTCGAGTTGGGTAGCCACGCACCAAAACACTCAGCTGCACAGCGTTCTACCGCGCCACTACCCGGAGACGATTCGATGAAGAGAGGCCGACCCGAGCCAGCCAACGATGTCACGAGAAATAAGGATCTGTGCTTATACTACTCGCCACGAAGTTGACACACCGTTTCGCAAGTGTGTCAACATTTTCTGGTGGGATCTGACGGACACGAACCCGCCAGTGACCAATCCAAGCTGTCTGACGTGAACGGCCCCTTGAGGCATGCAGAAACTACGCCTTGAATGGCATTCCGCTTTGCAAGCTGGGGCAACTGCCTTTACTGTGAAAGGATGCGAGTCTTTTGCGTGCGCAGTGGGCTGACAAAACACCGCAGTCGGTCCTCGCACCTCTGCGAGTCTAGGGAGTCCAAGCCAAGGGGCCTCTGCTTGATCTGCCTTTCCTCCCTCGCTTTTTCGGCCATGCGATTCCATGCCTCTCAGTGCAAAAGAGAGCGGGTCTCAGAGCGGAGCAAAGGAGCTCAGGACCTCGTCCTGCTCGACGGCTGCACGCTGCGCATACGCCAGCTGCTTGGCTTCCCGCTGCTCCCATTGAGCCTCGCTGCTGCTAAAGACATCCTTCCTTCTTTCGGAGACAGGCGCCTGCTTGCGGCGCAGCTTGAAATCGTATTCCGCGGCTTCCTGCTGGTACCTACGAGGCAGGCCCCAGGCTGCGGCATGGTGGACATGTGGACACGAGGCACTTGGCCGTCTCTGCCAGAAGCCAGGTGAGCAGGTCTTCTTCCCTGAAAGCGACATCTTAGGCTGGCGCGCAAGAAGAACACCGGGGCTCCCGGACTTCTTCTTGGCTTCAACGGCTGCCTGTAGCTCAGAAAGCTTTCGCCACGTGATTTTGCATGGATTCGCTGGGATGCCGGCCGTGGTAGCTGCCTGCTCGTACTGGACACGGCGCTGTCGCCGCTCCCTTTCCTGTCGCCCCAGTTCGAGGTAGCGGGGTCAACCTGCCTGTCTAATGTATGATCTTCTCTGCCCTTGTGCCGGACTCCACACTGGAAAGCACGGTGCATTCGTGGACTCGACAGACGTATGCACGAGGAGTGGAACCGATACGGTCTTAGTCAAGAGGGCCGAGCCGTAAAGTAAGAAGTCAAGCTTGCGTAAGCTGTGCCGTATCCCTTCGTGCAGACGTGAGTCATTGTCTCTCACTTGCAACTCCAAGACTTCTTCACTCAGTCTAGTCAGTCACGAGGGCTAGTGCGCTCTGAAGGAGGCCCCGTTTAGCAAAACACACCAAGTATTGTATGAAACATGGGGAAGCGATTTCGCTGGAGCTTTTACACTGAAAAACTCTTTGGCAGCGGTCGGACAAAAAGACCTCCAACCTTTAGATTTCCAGGAAATGCCTCGTATGCTCAATTCACCAGAAGCGGAGCCTGCCTTACGAGCGATGTCCGTCTGCCGCTTTGTGTTCCGAATCTTTTCCATTCCTGGTGGACTGTCCTAGTAAGTAGCTCTAAGCCAGCCACTGCTTGCAATGCTGAGCAGGTCACGCTTGGCAGATTCGATCTGCAGGCGAGCCTCAAGACATCTCAGGACGACTCCCACACATCAAGAATGCACGACGCGAGCCTTGCTGGGAAGCTTCTCTTTCATTTTCTCGTGAAGCTCCTGACAAGAGTGCGAGGTGAGGACGAGCAGAAAGACTGTAGGACCGGATAGCACCTTGAGGGTCGCAGCCTCAATGGTTGCCGTGTCACTTCCCGAGTGTTCGGACCTCAAACAGGGGGCATCTCAGGCATTGCAAGTGCCACTACAGAAGCTTAAAGCAAATCCACAACGAATTCACCTCATTTTGGGGACCGAACGTGTCGATACCAATCCGCTGGAGGTTTTTTTCGAACCAGGCAATTCCGTGCTCCTTCTGGGCCGGACCGCAAATATTCTGCACACCTTTTCAAACGCTGCTGTCCTCATCCCCTTCCCTGAAACCACAGTCTTGCGCATAGTGCTCGCGAATGGCAACTATCCTGACATCATGGCTGGGAGCCCAAAACCGCGGACCGGCATGTTCCTGTCACAGCGTCACGGCACCGCAATTCCTCTGCTGATCTCTTCGGATCATCTCTTTCTCGAAGTTGAGGTCCTTAACAGCCGCGCAAGAAGGCATAACCATCTGCAATCTTGATGACCGAATAAGTCTCCAGCTTTCTCGAGCAGGTTGTACTTCTTCTCTTGCACACCCTGCAGTCTAGCGCAGCTTCCCAAGAAAGCAATGGGCTGATGCGACTATGCCTGCCAGTGCTGCTCCCCAGCTTTCCTCGCAAGTTCCTTCTGAGCCCTGCTGCTCTCCCTGGCACCAAGGTCTCAGGTGTGCTGACATGATGCGATAGACTGGTAGCAGAGATAACCTCGCTGGGCTGACATCTTTCGCTGCTGGGCAACCCTAAACTCCTGCACATTGGCACTCCTTTCCACCATCTCCTGACTGCGGGCTGGGTGGCTGGGCTGCCCAAATCAGCACATGCAGAAACCGGGGCTAATGGCGAAGGCCTCGTATTCTTTCTCCCGGGCGCTGCGCAGCTGCCTGGTGTGTTCGTCCACGAATGCCTCGTGAGGATAGGAGGACACAAAATGACACAGAATCTTTTACGCACCTTGTGTAGTGCCCCTGCCACGCCTTGTTGTGCACCTCGTAGGGATATCGCTGATCTATTGGACGAAGGGTTTTCACCCTCTGGTCGAAAAAGTTCTCCTGGGGGCGAGTCGCGAACCGCTCGCGTGCAAGCACCTGCCGCACTGCAGGTGCCTCCTCTTCAGTTTTCACCTGCTTCTGCAGCCGCGGTCGCCCAGCACCCCCTGTTGCCTGCGGGCCATCACGCCTGGTGAAACGTGCGCTTGCAAGCAAGGCAGGCAGGAGCCTGGGCTGTGGCCATGGTCACAGAGCCTTTGGCCTCCGAACCAACAGGGCAGTGTCTGTGCAGGGAGAGGCGTTTGGCCCCATGTCCTTGGTGCTGAGCACCCGCCGCAACTGGTAGAGGATCCTGCGGTGCCACAGCGTGTTGGAGACGGCATACGGGTCGTGCACGCGCGCGCGTTTCTTAGCCGAGCCACCGCAGAGAAGATCCTCGGTCTTCGTCCATGATCTCCTCTACCTCTCAGCTCTACAACAAAGCTGCTTGATGACTCGAGCGGAGGTGGCCTGGTCGTTGGACAGTTTCACGCCGAGCTCACCGACCTTGGATCACAGCAGATGGCACGTACTCTGCCAAAATTGGAGACGTCCTGTGCTGCAGGCAGCTTCTCTAAGGGCCTGCTGCACCATAGAAAAGTTCTGCCTCGAGGTGCCGCCATGCAAAGCATGACCCTCTTGCAACACTGGCAGTACATCTGTCAGCATCTACCAGCTGCCTTTTAGCAGCCAGGTGAGATTCATCCACGAATTCCTCCTGACGGTAGCAGACAAAATTTCCAGGTGTTTCTGACCGCTTCACCGACTCAGGCCCGGCAAGCAAATGTGACGCGGGTGCCTCGAAAGCTTGCAAGAGGCCGTGCTTGTAAAGCAGCTCCCCGAACAAATACCTGAACTGAGCAGCGCGGCTTTGCTTTCACAAACTGAAGCTGACCAGTCTGACGAGTGCGACTGCCCGGAATCCAAAGAGCCAATGGAAGCTGTTCAGCAGAACGCTTAGCTTCGTGCACATACCCTCCCTGCTAGCCTGCACCTGCACCGACTCCCTTGCAAGAGTCCAGCACTGGAAGAGGCCCGCACCCATTGGCAAAGTCACGCTCGAATATCTTCACCTATCATGACGGCCCAGCAACAGTCATAGAGCCCTCTCCGTCACAGCGCCACGGGAGAATTAACAGTGTCAACTTCTGAAGAACAGAACTGGGTCTGAAAAATCCAATGTTGTTCGTCAGGCATCCGCTCCGATGATAGAGAAGCCACTTGTTTAACGAATGTTCACTTTCATGAGCCCTGTTGCAGTAGGTGCCTTCCGAGACAGGCAAACATCTTTGTTCAACCTGAACACCAGCGGAGGATGAGCAGTTGACGTCCAAGCACTTGGTCGCAAGACAGGAAAACCAGATGGCTGGGAGTCGCACCAATCAAGCACGAGCTGTGACATGCTACCACAATCGGTTAAATGAAAGTCTGTGAAGAACTAGATCAGTGGGTTAGTGACGGTTGGTAGCTTGGTAAGACTTAGGGAGACTTAGGGCGACAGAAGAGATTGAGATGGGAGCTTTTTCTTCTCAGTGTGGGAAACGAAGCTTGGCTGCCTGGGACTGATGTGCGCCTGCCATCCATCCCTCTTGCCCTTTTCCAAACGGTTGTGACAAGCAGCAAGCACGTCAATGAAGCAACGTCAACACCCATGAAAGCTGTAAGCGGACTGGTTCCTATGTTGAACTTTTTTGCTCCAACGCGGAAGTGAGGGCCGAAGAGCCTGAGCTCCGCATGCTCCGCTGCGCCAAACCCTCCAACTCATGTCCGATGCAACGTGCCTCCGGTCGGCTCAGTGTGCAGAGTGAACATCTGCACCAACCGCCTCTGGACTTCAGCCGGGGCGTATTCGCCACCACAGCACAGCTACGGGGTACCTCTTGGATGCTGCTAAAGCCGTCTTTTTGCAAGTACCGGCGCAGACCTGCCACAAGATATTCCGCTCCCTCTCACACCTTGGGTGCAGTTCAACTCTTCAGGCCTGTTTGGATATCTTCAAGAAGACCGGGGCCCTTGTAGACCAAGCCGGTGTAGACCTCTGCAGGACACGTGGCCGACCGGTGCTTTGGTGGTGACCGTAGCGGTCGAGCCACGAGACGAAGCGAGAAACAACAACCATAGCGCGGTGGACGAATGTGAGTGTTCCCGTTTCGGAAAACGGACACGCCAGTGGAAGGACGGGAACTGGACAACACAGAACGGCTGAGGTACTTTTTTCTGCTAATGCTGGCGGTGTGAGAGCTTCAAGGAGTGATGCACAGCTAAGCCAGACAGCTCAAACGGAGGAATACTGCCTGAATCCGAAAACAGCAACGGCTATCAAGGCTATCAAAGAAGCGATTGCACACCACAAACCGTACGAAGACATTCCCCTCCCAAGCCCGACAACCCAAAGTGCGCGACTGACAAGCTATGCAGCTGAGAAGACTGGATGGTTAGCGATCTTTTCGGACTTGAATGTCGCAGATAAACCAGCACAGGCAAGAACGGAGCTGCGCCGTGCAAACCCCGAACTTCCCAAACCACTGTGATCGCTTCAAGTTCAACATGCCAAAATGCTAAAAGATGAAGGCAGGAAGAACAGCCAAAGTTAATCTTAAAGAAAGCCAGCGGCAAACGCCACATCTCTTGTACCGATGCAAGTGCCAAATTCCCACGGTTCAGGCGTACAAACACCCGAATGTAATGCACCACAGGAACCCCCCAGGTGCGCTAACACGGATGCTTCCCGTTGGCCAGATCTCAGTGGGTTTAGAGCTTAGGGCTGAAACCCTAAAGCTTTACAGGCGTGATGGCGTGCAAGAGCCCCGTAAACAGTACAGACAGTCATGCAGAGTGACCCCAGACGAGACGTTCAATCCCAAGAGTCGGGACGGTTTTTTGCCACACAGTGCTACAGGTAGCGAGAACTGTCGTGGTGAGTCTTCCCTTTCCCGACAGCCCTAGAAACTCTGAATTGACAACGCGAATGAATGCATGCGCAAAGAAAGCTCTAAGCCTTTTCTGCTCGCAAAGCTTGAGCCATGTCGGCAAAGGGTTGTCAGTGCTTGCCCGATCCTGACCAGCTTAGTCTTCAACAGAGCTCTGATTCACACTAGTCTTTCTTTTCTGGTCAGGATTCGGGATCAAAACGACGGCGTTCCCGTCCATTACGTCCAAAATGGATCTATCATAAAGGAGCTTCTTGGTGAGGCCGTCTGCCAGCATCCTGTCTGTAGTTGTCCATGTCACCGTCGTGCTGGCTTCGGCTGGCGGGCGATCGCTGCCCAGCGGGTCTCCAACCGGCTGACCGGATCCACGCCAAAGCTCTTGCCTCAAGGCGCAAAGGTCTATGGCAAGTCGTTTGTCAGCCACTGACCCCGCCGCGGGATTCATAAGGTGCGACCATAAAGAGAAACAGTCAGTGAACCACGCCGCCCGGGTACGGTCCTGGGCCTCTGCCATCCACTGCTCTGCCTGCCCTTTTCCCATGTCACAGTACAATCCATGAATCACCGCACGTAGGTGGTCGGCCTCTGCAGCTCCCAATTGTAGGCTTAGCGTCTCTGCTTGCAAAGTGCTCTTGCTCACACGCTTGATCACCGTGCTGTGCCAGCTGATCAAGTAGCCGGCGGAGCTCATATCCTTCATATAGTTCCCCGGTGCCAGAAACAGCATCCGGCCGCTCTGGCTCCTGTAACCAAGCTTCTTGCCTGAGCCGCTCACGTCATAGTCCGCGGCATAGGAGGCATCCTGGATCGCCAGCACCATCATATCATCAAAGGACAGGGCTCCCGCTGGATACAAGATCCCTTGGTCCCGGGTCCTGCTGGCGTAGCGGACCAAGTTGTTCGCGTCCACGAGGTCCTGCACGGTGGGATCGGCAACGGCCATCTGCAACTTCGCGACTTGGTAGTTCAGGTCCGGCCGACAAACACGCACAAGCCAGGAAAGGCTTCCGATGATTGAACGAAGCTGTCCTTTCTCCTCCGCTGTAGCCTTTGTCGCTCTCTGTCCTTTTCTCCGGGCTTCCAGGGCAATGGGTCGGACTCGGCCCATGAGCTCGGGGCATGAGACATGTATGCCCTTGTCGTCTTGGCGTAGCTGCCTGCCACAGTAACGGAACACCTTCTCTTCCAAAGACCCAAATTTGTAGGTCGCTTGCACGGCCAGCATAATGTTCTGGAAGTCCTGGTCTCCACACCACAGCAGGTCATCGACATGTATAAGAAGAACGCCCTTGACATAAGGCTTGCCATCCTCCTTGTGGCCGGTGAGCACGTAGAAGCCTGGTTCATGGGGCACCCTTCTCAGGCCTTGCTCCACCAACGTGCCATCCAACTTCTTATACCAGCCTCTTGGTGCGTCCTTGGTGCCGTAGACCGTGGTGGATACCACAATGAGGTCGCCTTCTTCCATGTCATAAGGCGTACCCCCTTTTGGCATACTGAGCACCAACTGGCGGTCCAGCTCGGACCCTTGAAGAAAGGCTGCCGAGATGTCTCCAGATCGAAGGGGTCGTCCGGTCGACGCGGCAAAGGACAAGGTGAGCCCCATGGCCACTTGGCTCCCAGTCGGGGAGTCTGTCCTCATCTTTGTGGCGTCCTCCAGGTCGCCCCTCACAACAAAGCGGCTCTTCAGCTTCATCTGTGAGGGGTCGTCGGACTTGTCAATGTCCACCCACCGAGTGGGTATGACCCGAAGGTCTGGGTTAGCGGCCCGCATCGTCTGGAACTCCTCCTTGGTGATCTTGCGCATATTCGTGTAGCCCTTCCAGTTGTCCCACTCTTTTCGACGAGCCTGGTCGATCTGGGCCCGAAGTTCGGGGCTGACCTTGTTGTAAGGAAGTTCTCGTCCGGCACCTTGTTTGGCCACCTTCTTCTTGTACTTCTTCTCTCCACGTTGCGCCAAGAAGGCTCGAAACTTCCGGTGGGCTTCCTTGATGCTGAGCTTGGTCGGTTGCCTAGCGGGAACTTGCTCTGGCGCGGCATAGTGTCCAAAACGGGAAGGTGACCTTGACCTCGGGTGCCCATCTAGATCGTCCGGAGATCTGCGCAGCGCTGCTTGCAAAGAAGACGTACCAGGCAAAGGTGGTGTGGAAGACGGTGTCGGAACCGACAAAGGACCAGAGGTAGACGAAGTCGATGGATTTTCGTGCGTGGTTGTTCCGGCATGTTCTGACTCTATCCCCGGCACTAGCTCGGCCGAAGGACCAGAGGTAGACGAAGTCGAGGGATTTTCGTCCGTGGTTGTTTCGGCTGTCGTCGGCTCTGGCTCGTTCCCGTCTTGCGGCTCTTGCTCTGGCTGTGTTACCTGGCGGGGCATAGCCTCACCCTCCACCGGCCCAGCGTTCTGGAAAAGCTCTGTGGTCGTCTCCTCCAGGCCGGGTGGCGGCTGCACGGCGTCCTGGTCGTTGGTGTCGGCAAGGGCTGGAGTCGACACTGAAGGTGCCGGTCCGTCGAAGTTGAAGTAGGGAACCTGGCCGGCCTCGTCAAACTCAGGAACGTCCTCCTCAAAAGGGAGGAGCTCGTCCTCCTCAAGATCCTGGCGCTTGCGCTTTCCGGAATGTCTGGTCCAGCTGGGTCGCAACTCGAGGGCCTGCCGTCTCCGAATTTCCTCCACCGTGGCTGGCCGCAGGGCTGTCTCAGCCACCAGTACCGTCATGCCCCCATGGACCAGCCAATAGGAAGCCTTGCCCTCCAATGACAACACACGTGCTGGCCCAAACCAACGGCCTTTGCGAAAGTAGGAAACGAGGTCGCCCGTGCGGTAGGGTCCCCGCATCGGATGTGCTTGGCGCAACATAGCTCTGCGCAGCCTTTGGCTCCCGTCGATGTAGACAAAAGCCTCGCGCGCCCACTGCCGAAGAAGGAGCCTTCGACCAAACACGTTGGTGTCATCCGTGTGCTCTTCCTGGGCCCCCAGCTGCTCAATGTCCTTTTCCTCCGTAAGCGAGGTGACCTCTGATGGCAACTTGCCCAGGACCCATTGGGTTGGGCAATAGCCCGAGTGGTTGTAGGACCCATTCTTGACTGCCGCACACTGCTGGGCCGGGCTGTTGGATAATCCTCTTCATCATGTGTTTGAGGATCCCGCCGTGCCTCTCGGTTCTTCCAAGCTGCCAAGGTGCCCGGGCTCCAACCATGCGGATTTGGGTTCCCATAGAAGCCATCAGGGCAGCGAACTGGCCGCGATTGTGAACGCCTTGGTCGCACACCAGAAACTTAGGAGGTCCGAAGGGGGCCAGCCAACTCGACGAGAACATGTCCGAGCAGACCTTGCTGCCTGGAACCCCACCTCCTGCGACTCGCGACGCGACCTGGTACTTGGTTCCCGAATCGACCAAGGACAAAATAGTGTGCTTGCCGCCGGCCGCGTCCACAATCTCGAAGGCATCGCAGCCAACCTCGTGATTGAATTGATAAGGTGGGGCCGAGGTCACGGAACTCGGCTGTGGCGGCTTCTTCTTCTCCAAACAGACCTGGCAACGAAAGAAGCGGCACGCCGAGACGACTGTCGGTGAAGACCCGGCTGCCCTGAGCATACGCATCATGCTCTCGTTCGAGGCGTGGCCTGTCATGCGGTGGAGTCGGCGACTAGCCAGCCGCTGGTTCCGTTCCAGCCGAAGCCACTTCCTCTTTCTTTCCTTTTCGCCCTCCGCCTGTTGAGGTTCCGAAGCTTCTTCAAGGACTTCTTCCCGTTGTAGTTCATGAGGTTGCAAAGGCGGTGGCATAGGAACATCGATCTCGTCTTCCGGGTGGTGAAGCGCATCCAACGTACCCAGTTCCTCGCTCAACTCTTGGCCTTCTTCCACAGCAAGAGCCACTGCACAATTGAGCTCCTGGAGGTCCTCGAACACCCCTTGCAACACCGCCTCGCACAACTGGTCTGGCCATTTGGCTGCAAGCCGTGCTCGCTGGTGGCGTCGTGTCGGCGAGTCTTCTCCGGTCCTGGGAACGTTGTGCGAGCGCCTGCTTGGTGTGCTTGGATGCCGTAAGAACCCCGGACTCCTTGGGCACGAGCTGTCCAGAGACCATGTCGCGCAACCCCCATTGTGATAAGTCCACATAGAGCAGCTCCAGGTCCTGTTCGGTGGCCGGATTGTGCTGCCCCAGGACTTGCTCCAAGCACCTGGTCTCCCAAAAGAGACCGCTCCACGACGACTCCAGAACCACCTGTCTACCTTGGGCGGTGCGCTGCTGAACCATCTGGCACAGCCAGACGAAGGCATCATACCAGTCACGCCGGCCAGCCCTGGTTTTGTCTGCCTGCTCGCCCGGCCTCCAGAGATCGTTTGTGCTCCAGCTGTTCCACGGTAACATCACGGGCGAAACTGCCAACAAGTAGGGGTCTTCTTCTTCAATTCGCGCTTGTAGTCGCTGTCGTGCCGCCGGGTCTCTCAAGTTCCAGCCCGGGGCTTGTAGGTCAATAGGGCTGGCCGTCGGCAAACCATATCCCACAGCCAAGGCGGTCAGAGCCGCGGCTCCAGAACGAAGTAACGGCAGCCGCGAGGAAGTAGTCGAGAGGCTCGTCGGTAGTCGGGTGTGCCTTTGAGCTCGGCCCACATGGCCGCGTCCTCGCGCCCAAGATTGTCGCTGTGCTCCCTCAGGGCCTTTTTCTGACCCCGGCTCAGAACCACCGGCTTCTCCTCATCAAACGCCGCAAACATGCCGGTGCTCTCGTGGTTACGGTCTTCCTTGAGCTCCTCGTGCGCGTGCTCGTAGTCCCGGTAGAAGTAAGTATACCCCTTCCAGGGCCCATCAAGATAGCCGCGGGTGTCAAGCTCGTCTGGCCGAAGTGGGAGCCATTGGTCACGGAACTCGGCCTTCTCCCCGGTGGCTTCCACAATAGCCACGGTGCGCCGAACCGCGCAGTGAAGAACTGACGCTTCAATGTCCCCCTCGGCACTCGGCTCAGCACGCGGATCGTAGAGCGACTCCCTGGGCACCACGTGAACTCGCACCCACACTCCTTCTTGGTGCTGCCAGAAGTCACTCTCATGGACCTCCTCTTCGGCAATGTCCTGGTCGGGCTGGGTCGTCTCTGCCGCCGGCGTGTCCTTCTCCACCATCATGGCAAACTGCTGCTGGTACTGGTCATTAAAGGGGAGAAGCCGAACAGCAGGTAGGCCCTCACGATCTTCCAGGGTCAGGTCCTGGCCAAACAATCGGCTGTGCGCCGTGAGGTTGCCTAGATCCAAGACAATGCCAAGCTGCTTCTGGGCAAAGCAGCTAAGAAGAAGAGGGGCCTCCGAGCCTTCCAGCTCGATGGACTCGATGCTTCCATGGGTCAGGTTGCCGTCTTGCAGCTCCAGGGAAATAGGTATGGTCCGCTTCCCCAAAGCCTGAACTCGGCCGCCGATGCCCCGAAGAGTCTGTCGCGAGGACTGCTGCAAAGGGCAAAACTCATGTCCGCTTGCCTCGACGAACTTCTTCATCCAGAGGGCGCCGTGGCACGTTTGATTGCACCCTGAGTCGAGGACTGCCAGAAGATAGTCCTCCGAAGGTGGGTGATCGTTGACCATATAGGCGGTGGGTCCTCGACCTCTCTGGAGAACCACATAGTGGCGAAACTGCCTCAAGGACACCTCCACCAAGTTCTTGGTCTGGGCCACAATCCAATCGGCATACTCTGGGTAGTCCTTCATCACCTTCTCAAACGTGTGCCCTTTGTACTTGCCGGACTGGAGGACGGAATTGCCAGTCACATTCTCCAGGTGGGCCGCGGAAAGTTGGCCGGCCTGATCTCCACTCGAATGGGATGCTCCAGGACGGGCTTTTGGAGCCGTTTGGCGAGGAGCATTCATCGCACTGCCGGCCGCCATGTTCGCCCCCAAGGTTCGGGCGGCCTCTCTCTGACGGTAGACGGCCGCACACTTCTCAACGATGGACGGCAGACGGTCCAAACCCATCGGCACGCCACCGCTCTCCTGAATCATCACCACGGTGCCGGCAAGCTCCAGCACCTTAACGGCAGGGGTGTCGGGTCCCTGCTGGAAATTCCCAGCCAGAGTGCCGCCGAGGACGTCGCTAAAAGTGCTGGGCTGCTGGTCAACACGACCCTCTTTCCTCATGCCACAGTCTTGGCAATGCCACTTCCACACGTGACTGTTGGTTCCCTGGCGACTCACACGAACGTGGGCACAGTCCTCGGGCTTCTTGGGGTACACGACCGGAGCTTCATCCATCTGCTCCTTCTTGCGTCGTTCCAAGACCTTCTTGCAGTCGAGGCACGTCTTGAGGTAGAAGTGCTTGTTGGTCCCCTTGGTGGTGAAGCGAGCGTGCAGACACTGTCCTGCACTGGATCCCCGGGCTCCAGCTAGCACCTGGGGCTCTTTCGGATATGGTGTCTCATCGTTCACCTCGTCGGCCACGACCTGTCCTTGCTCACGTTCTTGTTCCTCTAGCCCGGCCTCCAGCCAGGACTCCGACGGCGAAGCCATGCTCAAAGACTCTGCCTCATCTGTCAGCGAGGGCTCCAAAGGAATCGGAGCTGGGATCGGCTCCATAGGTCCTTGTGTAATCAGAAGCTGTCCCTCGCCCTCGGTGACGTCCATGTTCCTAGCTGCCTCGATCAGCTGGTCCAGCACCACGTCGCTGTTGGCACGCAGAGCTTCTATGAGCATCTGCTGGTCCATGTCCAGACCTTCCACCAGCCTCATATTCACAGGGTGCTCGGGAGCCACCGCCACCATGGCTGAAGACGAAGAGGAAGAAGGAGCCACCAAAGCTGTCCCGAATGTTCTCGGTGCTGTCGCCTGCTCTGTTTCCTGGGAAGAAGAAGGAGCCACCAAAGCTGTTTCGAATGTTCCCGGTGCTGTGGCCTGTTCTGTCCCTCTCGCCCCGCCTTTGCCCGCCTCTGGCCGTCTTCCCGGCCAAGACAACAAGGAGCTCAAAGTCGAAGGCGGGGCCACACCATCCAAAGACGTCGGGGCAATAGGGGCAGCAGGCCTGGGCGGATCCAGGCTCGTCGGTGGCGGCATCTTGGTAAAGTCGTTCTTCGTCGCCATCATCGCTGTCTTGGTGACCTGGTCGGGTTCCGCAATGGCAAAGTAGACCGGCCTCGGTTTGAACGGTCCTCCTTTGCCCTTGCCCTTGCTCTTACTTGCCGCCGTGGACGCCGAGGAGGACGCCGAGGAAGCCGGAGGGGTCGTTTGCCCTTGCCCTTGGGACAGCTGGCGTCATTCGCCCAGTGCCCCTTCTGGCCGCATCGTTTGCACGTGGTGCGCTCCTTGAGGGAGCTTATGCGGGCCTTGCGCTCCTCGATGCTCATCTCTCCACGGAACTCATAGCGCTTGTTCTGAAACCCGTGGTGGCCTCTCTGGGTGGCCTGCTGGCGAAGCATGTAGGCCTCGCCCTCGGATTGAAGAACCTCGGCTGCAAACTCGGCCGCCTCACCGTCCAGCGTCTCGTCAAACCCCTCCTGCAGCATCGCCGTGAAGGCCTGGATCACCCCATCATCTTCCTCGATGTAGTCGAGGTCCGGGGCCGCCTGGTACGCAGAGCTGTGGCCATCGTCCTCATATCCACCAAGGCTCTGGCTCTGGCTGTCCCAGGCTGCATAGGCCTCCTCGTAGGGGTCCTCGAGCTCCTCAAACTCGGCAAGGTACCCATAGCCCTTGCCCTTGCCGCTCTTATAGCCACCCTTGTAGCCGGGCCCCTTGCTCCGCGGAAAGTGGGGCTGCGTCCTCTTTTCTTTCAGGTGAAGGGAGGCATGCTGGGCAACCATCTCCTCACACACGGCCTCTACCGTGAGAGCCTTGCCGACCACGGTGCGGATCATGAGGATCTGGTCATCCGAGAGGCGAGCGTTTTGAAGAACTTGTTCTGCAAGCATCTCCTCGGGCAACTTTATGTTGCTATCTAAATCTTGCAGCATGGACCACCATGTTCGCCGCCGTAATACATACATCGAAACCGGCTCACCGTACTGCCGGCTCAGGGGTCCATGCTCCTTGGCGCCCGCCTTGTACAACTCTCTGGCCTCCTGCTCTCGTCTCGGCCTCAAAGACCGGGTGAGGCACTTGATAATTGAAGACGGTCCTTTGGCACCGGCCAGCTCTTCAGGTGGTATTTCTCTGACCATGTGCAAAGCAGGGCCGCGCAGGCCTTCGACTAGGCGTATGCCTAGTGGCCCGATTTTCTTCAGCTCGGCCGGCTCCATGCTGCTTTCCTTCAGCTCCCGCAACTTCACTCTATACGTGTACTCTTGGAGCTGGTGGACATTGCCGTCATACCTTGGTATGCCGTACTTGCCCTCTGTGGTTTCGCTCTCGGAGGAAACTTCCATGAACTTGGCCCATGATAGGCCTTCCAGCAAAGCCATGGCTGGAAGCGAAGCTAGGGCTTACGCCTTAAGCTGCCTGTTGCGATATGTAAAGCGGGCTCAGCTAGGTCCCTAGAGCAC
>CAJNJA010065474.1:0-52325 GCA_905231915.1 Symbiodinium necroappetens
CGGAACATTCCAAAAACCTATGCTCACCAATGCATGACTGCAGCGTCCGTCTGGTGTCCACATGTGGGAACTCCAACCACTGTATGTGTTCGCAAGCAAGAGTCCAGCTGACTCACAAGCATGCACCAACGACATTCCGTTTTTGTTGGTCTTGTCAGTGGCTTGGAGCCACTGTGCTGCAAGTTGAAGACAGGCCTCCAAGGCGACCATGAAGGCCGCAAGAAGGGTCAAGTGAGTTGAACGCAAGCAGATTGTAGTGATAGCTGATTGGCTGCACACCAAGCATCTTGCCAGTCATTCAGTTCACTTTCACTCCCATCTTTTAGCACCGCAAGTGTGCATTGCGATTGATCCATGGATTAGTGAGACCTGTGAAGAGTAAAGAGGAGCTCAGAAGTTGCAGCAGAAAGAAACATTGGCAAGCGACATTGGCAAGTGACATTTGCTTGAGTTTGTGCAAACCTCAGACAATTACCTGAAATGTAGTCAGCACGAGGCTTTCATGTTGGCAACTTCGATTTGCTTCTGGATTGGTTTCACTGGAAGCTGCTTTTTGTTTGAAACCCAGATGAAAGATTCAAAGCTATTAGGTCCAATGTCAAGACAGGCTGGTGCTTGGAAACAAGCTTTCTGTGAAACTTTCGAAGTGAGGTCCCACCGTTATAGACGTCAAAACATGGCAACGCAGCGTTGGGAGAGAACTGGGTTTGGACAAGGCAGCAAACTTGGTAGATGTAGAAAGGGGTCAAAGTTGTGTTTTGACACAGCTATGGCAGCAAGTTGTGACGTGAGTTGCTTACGAGCATTGACAGCTCCACCATGTCCTGAAGAATTCATGCGATTGACAGCCGCGACTTTGCAAGAAGCGAAGCCAGATGGAACTATACAATGCTTTTTTGGAGGCAATATGTTAAATCGCCCACGCCAGGCGCTTCCCCGGCCAGTGATTCCGTATTTCGCATCAAAATGGATCGACAGTCGTCTTTGCTCCACTGTCTGAAATGCACACTCAACTTAACTGTGGCATGGTTCCACGTGCGGTCGAGTCAGCCCTCGCGGCTTCACAGGTGAACTTCTTGTTGCTATAAATCCTGCTCACAGAAGTATTGTGGTTGAAAAGCATGCCCATATTCGTTTTGGTGCAACCACTTGCCAACTCCCTTGAGCATTTCCTTGAATTACGCATCTATTTCTCCTTCCTCAGACTCATAGTTGCCTTTCAGTAAGCGCAGACGATGCATTCAACTTCATGGGAAGTGGAGCACCTTTTGCTCGTGCGATGGCTTTGTGTCATGGATGAGCGGTGTGTCACGGAAGCGGAGGTCCAGCCTTCTCGTTCAATTTATGGACTAACCAGTCGGTGCAGCCGCCCGAAAGATCCTCATAGCCCAGACCAATATCGTTCATCTGATGGCAGTGCGGTATTGGCAACAGCAAGGCGACGGAGGATGTTGTCTGCAGGTAAGTGGTATGAGCTGCCAGGCCACTGCGGGCCATCCAAGCTTCCCTGCACGTGATGGCGATCTCCAGGAGAGCATTTGTGGTTGCTCGTGTTGTAATCCAGCCCGCGGCTGGCAGTCAGTCCACAGTTGACAACGTGTGTGTGTGTGTGATGGTATATATATATATGTGTGTGCGTGTGTCCATGTGTGATTCTTTGTGTATTTGTTCGTGTGCGAGAGTGCATGAGTCTGAGTGCGTGAGTGTGTGCTACTTGTTGTAGATGATCTGACGGCGTACAGGTTCAATTTCGGACACACGGAGAGGCCTTGAGCATTGAGTGAACACTGCTTGTCATCTCACGAGCGTAGTCGACAAGGACACTTCGACATCAAAAGTGCGCGATTTCGGGCACTGTGAAGTTTTCCAGCTCAGCCATGGCATCAGCAGGAGGGTCGATGAAAGAAGCTGCGAAGACTTCTGTCCGCAAGGTTGCAGTGCTGGGTGGAGGTGCTTTTGGTACAGCTATGGCAAACCATGTTGCCAGCAAAGGCATCCTTGTTAGCTTATGGGCCAGGGAAGATGAGGTCGTGCACAGCGTCAACAGCAAGCATGAGAACAGCACTTTTCTGGCTGGCGTTCTGCTAAGTGAGAAAATCGTCGCCACGTCAAGTGTCGCAGAAGCTGTTTCGGAAGCCGAGCTTCTCTTCCTTATCATCCCCACGCCTTTCATTGCAAAGTGGCTCGAGCAGAACCAGACTGTTCTTCCGTGGCAGGTTCCACTCGTCTGCTTCAGCAAGGGGATCGAACAACAAAGCCTTCGCACTCCTTACGAGATCTTGGTTGATGAGCTTCCGGGAAAATATCATGCCAAGCTGGCAGTGGTGAGTGGTCCATCCTTTGCCAAAGAAATTGGCGTTGGTTTGCCAACGAGTGTAGCTTGTGCGGCACAGGACCTTGAAGTTGCGAAGCAAGTCCAGCTGGCATTGGCGACACGAAACTTTCGTGTGTACACTGCGGCAGATGTTATCGGTGCCGAGTTGTGTGGAGCTCTTAAGAACGTTTTGGCCATTGCTTGCGGCGCCAGCGATGGGTTTGGCTTCGGAGCTAACGCGAGAGCGGCTTTGATAACCAGAGGGTTGGCAGAAATGACACGCCTTGTGGTCAAGAAAGGTGGAAAGGCTTCAACCATCACGGGGCTAGCGGGAGTTGGGGACCTCGTCCTGACCTGCAGCAGCAGCCTCTCACGGAACTACTCAGTTGGTCAGGCTATGGTTGCAAGGAGCCTACCAGAGCATAAGCGTCAGGTGCCTGGAACTGGAAACTTCAACCAAGACCTGGCAGTGGCTGAGGGAGTGAAGACCAGTCTTGCGGTCCACCTTCTAGCCGAAAGACTTGGGGTTGAGATGCCCATCTGTGAGTCTGTGTACGAAGTCATTCACAAAGGAGTTGACATCAAGACCGCACTTCGCAAGTTGCAAGATCGCCCCTTGAGAGCCGAGCACGATGAGTATCAGGGCACCTGGGTTTGGAGCGCTCTCTGAGCCTGCTCTGCCGCTGCTTTCTACTTTTGTCTCCGCTTCTTCGTGTTCCATATTGGGTTTCACACCACCTGGTTTCTGCTCGGTGCTCGTAGTGGCATGCACGTCCTAGGTGCTGTGCCACACGGACTAGTGTGCGGAAGTTCCCACGATCCTTGGGAGCGATGGCTTAGTTCCGGTGCAGAGAATCGGACACCGTACAGGCTCATGTTTCAAGGTAAGCAAAGTCTCCTTTGCGCTCCGTGTCAGAGCTCGCCGCCTCAGAAGATCGGTTGCACTCTGCCTCTCGTCGACAATACCCGATACTGCTTGTGAGCTGGAGGAGTTCGAAACAGTGGAGTGGCAGTGGGAAGAGGAGTTAAGCTGTCTACATGTCTTCTCTGTGAAGTTCTGAAGAACAGAGCTGGAAAGATTTTGTTCCAGGAAATCCCGAGCCCATACGGGCGTTGTCCGGTGCTTCTTTTTCAAAAGGCGCGGCATGTTTCGTGTCAGAGCATGCTGTTTGACATGCTACAGCCGTTGAAAGGTGTCCTACTACCATCCGTAGCTCGAGTTGACTGACGAACGAAGTTGCTTGCTGCTGTGTTCGGCTGTCCTGCCACTTTGCTTTGCGACAGGCATCTCGTGAGATAGTGTTGGGCCAACAGGCAATGAGGGCGTTTGACTCGTCACGGAAGGGGAAGGTTGGCCTTCGCCGGGGCCGTGCGCGCCAGGCCGTGCGCCTGCTGCTCCCGACGTCACAGGGAGCCTTGAGGGCCGCCGCGCCGGGCACGCAGGCCCGGCCCGCCGGGCCTTCGACTGCTTGTGGCCCAAAGAGAGGGTTCTTCGAATCTGTGAAGGCCACTCTTTCTTGCGCAGTGGATACCCTCTTCCGCATTGAGGACTTGCAGGGAGTTCGGCTGTTTCCTGCAGTCTCCTTTTCTGCAGGAAGTGCGGAGGACACGCGCAGACGGAGAAGTTGAAGGAGACTTCTTTTGATTGTGCAGAGACAAGCGCAAGACCACAGCCGGTATGCATGGTGAGATGTCAAGTTGTGAGTCGTGGGTCTCTGGGGGCAAACCCATTCAGGACAGCTGTGTGTGGCCTGGGCCCTAGACTAGACTTCCGATACTGCATTGACCTCCTGAAGCTGCCATCCTGGGAGGTGCTGACTGCCGCAGACCGAGGTGGGCCAGCGGCATCTGCTGCAAAGATGACTTGCCTTCGGTGGCCGCCCTGTCCTTTAGAGGCTGGCCTGGCCTCGACGAGGATGAGGCCGACGGCACCCTTACCGTCTCACTGCCTCAGTTTTGCCTCAGTTTTGGGCCATGTGTCGCAGCAGTCGCAGCAGAGGGTTCCGCTCCTCTCCGCAGCTGTTTCTGGCGGGCCCTTCCCTGCTTGGAGATGAGAGCCACAGCCCGAAGGCTGCTGCAGCTTGGCTTTTTTCTCGAACCGAATTACGGTGTCAAAAGGCGGCATACTCTGCTCAGGAAATGCGCGCCTCTCGCAGCCCCTCTTGCCGTTCCTTTAGCTCGTGGGCTCCCTGACACAGGGCCTTCAGGCTTCGCACCCTTCATGTCGGTGTTTGATTGACGCACTTGCACCATCAGTCCACCCCCGGGAGAAGTCGGCGCAGCTCAGAAGCTTTCCGGAGGCTCGCTGCAGCACGACTCATGAGCCCTGGCTCCAGGTGTGGTTTCACGATGCATCAAAGTCTTGGCCCTCCTGTGAAACTTCAACTTAGGAACGCGAGTTTGCATATATCCACGAGCACAACTTCGATGAAAAAATGTGGTCGATAGCTGGCAAGGTGGATTTCTTAGGGCTTATGGAGGCAGGAGCGTGAACGCCTGCCGACACAAGCAGTCCAGCAGTGCTTTGATGGAGCAGACTGCTTGCAGGAAGGATGCTACCTCTTCAAGGGTGCTGCGAGGGATGTCATTCTCAGGCATGACAAGCATGACTGCTCAAGAGGTTTTGAGGGTTTGGATTTCGAGGGGTTTGGGGTTGAGGGCTTGGCTACAAGTTAACATCGCCCAAAACACCCGTGGCCGACGCGTTCTAGGGTAAAGGTCCAAATAGCCCCAATTATCTTGGCCGCCAAACCGTGTAGGACAGTGTACGACATGAATGTTGCTATGTAGACAGTGGGAGAGAGGGATATTTCCCCACATGCCAAGAAGAATGTGACCTGCTAGCGCCTGCACTGACTTAATTTGTAGGTTTGAGGATTGAGCTTGAAGCGGTCGGGATAAAGTTCCCAAACTTGGGTCGGCTAGGAGTTTGTTTGGGGCTTCGAGCTTAGGGTTCTCCAGTCCAAGTTGCTTCGGTTTCTGAGGGGTAACCCTGCCAGCGGATTTTTGATTTAAGGTGTCGGGCTTTCGGGTTGTAGGGTCGCGCAGCTGCATTTTTGTCAACGAGGGCTCCTCAAATCAAGAGTGTGCCGCTAGCTGCGAGTGCCGCTGGTCAAGGTGTCATGTCCTGACTCTTCAAGACTTAAGAGAATGAGAAAGCCATAAAGCCTGTGGCACACCATGTTTTACGTGAGGAAGTGCTCGTAGCTTTTTCGGTTAGGTGATGAATGGTAGGGCCCTCGTAGGATCGTCTTCGGCAGCGGGTCTCCTTGTTCATCTGCTTCACTCCCTTTCCGATCCCGGGCCTCCTCCCTTTGCACTGCCAGAACCCTCCGCCTCTTGCTTGGACTTTGAAGGCTCCTGGCATTGGCCCTCTGTTTTCTTCGGCATCTGCATTGGGTTTTTGATTTGGCCCCTCCTCGAGGCCTTCCTCCTCCTTCGTGCCCTCATCCTTCGTGCCATATCCCGCCGACTCTGCGGGGCTCAGTCAGCTTTCTACAGGCTTCTGTGAATGAGCCTGGCTTCTCGGGTGGATTCCCTTGAAGATCGCTTGTTTGCCCTTGAGGTTGCTGTGCAAAGGCTCTCAGAGCTGGTTTTGGGCTCCGACTCTCAGGAGTACTTGCTGGTGGACGAGCCCTCTCGCGACGAGGCAGGCTTTTTTTTGGGTTTAGGCCCTAGCCCCGCCGCTTCCCGTGCCTTGACCCCTAGGGCTAGTGCTGGGTTGTCCCGTGCTGCTGCTTCGTCCTCGCAAGGACCTTTAGGGTTTAGTCCCGAGTCCCGCCCTTTAGGGTTTAGTGCCCCTAGTGCCGGCGGAGTCCCCGCTTCCCCGCCTGACTCCCGAGCCCTTACTTTTCGGGCGCGTGCGGCTGCCTGCCGCGAGATTGGGCTCTTCCTTAGGCGAGCCCGGGACGGTGAGCATCGAGGTGCCTCAGGTCGTGACAGGCTGGCAGGTTCCTCCAGGTACTGGGTGGTGGTTCGGGATTTTTCAGGTGTGCTGCAGGAGCCCGTCGGCATCTACAGCCGCTTTGCTGATTGCAAAAGTCTGGTCAAGAGGGGCGTGGATTTGGGAGATAGTGTTTGCATCGGGCTTCCGTCGTGTGGGGACGTCATTGCCGTGCTGAACGCGGCTGACATCCCTTTGCCCGACGGCTGGTAAAGATGTCAGAGGAGGAGGACGGGCAGCCCTTAGGTGTTCGCGACGCCTTGGCTGCTGGGGAGGGCTTCGAGGACCCTCAATGTCCGCTGGCTGTGGTCAGGTTTGGCAGCCAGGCCGATGGGAGCGAGGTTGTTATCACCGCCATCGCTGTGAAGCACCAGGACGGCCGGATCGTGCTCGCGGTGCCCTCCACGGCTTGGCACCGGCAGGTGTCCCGAAGGTCTTTGCCGAAAGGTTTTATGACCAAGGTCTGTGCAGCCGAGGTCGCAGCTTGCGGTTCGACCCTGCGAAGCGAGGCCCTCGAAGGAGCCACCGTGCGAGTCTGGTTTGGGCTCGTGGACCCCGCCCTCGAGGGAGCTATTCAGGTGCCCGACGAGCCACCCGAGAATGTGATTGGCTTTGGGGAGCTGAGCCCTGGGGTGCCTGCCTTGCCTTTCGTTCCCGCCTTGGTGGCTGCGGCCGAAGAGCACTTTGCTTTTGCAACCGGCGAATCGGGGCGGCCCACCGAGCGAGATCCTATCGGGGCTCGGCTGGCCCGCCTGGAGCATGATCCAGAACGTGGTGGCCCATACTTCAAGTGGCGGGCCCACCGCGAAAGCGAAAGCAAAGACCAAGGTCCGGCCGGGCTCTGTGCACGAAGCCTCTCCTGCCGACTTAGATCCTTCGGTGGTCGCTGCTGCAAGGGCCGCTGGTGTTTCAGAAGGGGCCTTGGCCGAGATGGAGCTTCTTATGAGAAAGGGGCGAGGGTCTCGCTTGCGGCCCGAACCGGCAGCCACAACCGTGCCCGAGCAGAACCCCCTGGACGAGTCCGAGGAAGAGGAGGACATCCCCGTCGGTGCTGGTTTGGGCGATTCGCTGACAGCAGGCCCTTCTCAGCCCGCCCCTGCTGCGAGTCAAGCCGAAGCTTTCGCAGCAGCCATGTTCAAGATGATGGAGGGGTACCGCAAGAGCTCTTCCAGAGCAGGGAGCTCTTTGGAAAGGGCCCTGAACGGCGTCGCATCTGGATCGGCCGAGGGCACTTCTCGTCGCAACTCGGCGGCCCGCAAAGCTCTTCGCGACGCTCTGACGGCCAGCCCCAGGGAGCTCAGTGCTGTGATAGAGGGCCTCATGGCCGAGGATCTTGCTTCCGCGGCACCCGGCGTGGCTGTACCAGGGCAGCCAGGGCAGGTGTCGGCTCGGGCATGGGTCGAATACAGGTCCAAGATAGGAGCCTATCCTTCGGCTATGTGGGCCACCTGGATCATGGCGGGGGCCTTGGACTGCCTGCGGGCCAACCGGCCAGAGCAGGCTCGCGCGAGGCTGAACCTGGGGCTTCTGTCTTCGACCAGATGAGTATCGACAAGGAGTCTTTTGTGCTGGCCGGGGAACTGTCGCTGGAAAACCCTCCTCCAGCCCACTCGTACCGACAGCACGAGCACCACAACACCGGGGTCGTGTACAGCCGGCTGCTGGACCCACGCTGGTCGGAGGTCGCAATAGGCCATTTGAAGGAGCAGGCGGAGTTCTTGACCAAGAGGACCCAACTCGGGCGAGCACAGGCCCCTCCTACAGCGAGCGACCCGCCGGACGAGGAGACCACCACACCTGCGCGCAGGGGGCGGCGCGAGACCGGAAAAGATGCATGACCGGCCGGGCTTCGAAGGCTGGTGCTTCTGATGCCCACCGTGATGCTGCTCAGCCGCCGCCACCCGGCTCCAGAGCCCCTTCCTTCTCAGTGCCGGCCCTTTTGAATTCGCTGCCCCGAGTGCTACTCAGATTCGGTGGCCTTTTTGGTTCATGTTTTCGCAGATGGCGTGCGTACCGCGCCAACGTGCCACACCTGGCCCTGCCCGATGCCTTATCCCAAAGTTTTCCGTGAATCCCGAGGAGCAGGTGCCTGGAAGCTGAAAAGCGTCTGCATAGCTGTGGCCGGCCTGTCGTGGTTGTACCTAGGCAAGCCTGCCTGCTGCCCTGCCGAAATCAGGATTGGCGTCCCTTTGAACCGGACCCAGAAAGGTGCTGTCCGGCGGCTGGAGGCTGCCATGTTTGGCACGAGTTTTCCCTTTTCTTTTGCTGCGGCCGACCTCGGTCGCCACGCCTCAACGGTTGAAGCACAGAACGATGTGTTAGCCGCGTTGGCCAGGGCTGCTGTCAGCCTCAGAGAATGTGGCTACCTGGGCAAGCCGCCTGATGTGACGATTGACAGCCCTGCCAGCCAGAGCAGAGCTTTTGATCCACCACCAGCCGGTGCCTCCCAGGTCTGTGGTGTGTTACCGGGGAGCCCGCCCACCGTTGCTCAGCCGATCATTGCGAGTAGGATTAAGCTGCCTGGGCCCCCGAAGTTTAAGCCGCAAGCTTTCATGGATGCTGCCACCGCTGCCCGGTACGACCGGCCACTCGACTTCAGCCGTCACCCTGCTGAATGCCCGGAGCCCCCGAAGGTGAAAATCCTGGCAAAGGTGGAAGAGCGGCTGCTGCTCCTCCGGGCGTTGGCTGACACCAAGAGATTGGTGCCGGGGCAGCGAGTTCCCGGTCGCGAGCTGTATGGTGCAGGCCTGTTCGCCGTGGTGAAGAACGAGCCCAAGGACAGGTTGATCTTAGATGCTCGGCCGGCGAAATTGCTCGAAGAAGGTGTCTCCCGGTGGACGCGGACCCTCGCCTCGGCGGTTGCCGTAAGCAATCTGGTCTTGGAGCCTCATAGGACCATGCTCTTTTCGGGGGCTGACCTTCGAGATTGTTTTTATCAGTTTGTGGCCCCGCCTGGCCGTGTCGCGAGGAACTTCTTGACGGGCTGGCTCGATTGTGGGCAGGCTTCCTTTGTGTTTCGCCGTGACATGAAGGGCGAATGCGATGCCCTTGGGCGTGTGTATGTCGCCTTCGCTTCTCTTGCCATGGGCGACAGCGGGGCTTGCGAGTACACCCAGTGCTCGCATTTGGGAGTCTGCTTGAAAGGGGCTGCCATAGTGCCGGGCGAGCTGCTTGTTCATGCTGCTGCCCCGCCCCGTGGGCTCCTGTCGATCGGCCTCGTGATCGACGACCTTGTGTGCCTGGACCAGGTGCTCACCGCGGACCTTGAAGCAATCAGGGCGGGCACCAGCAACACCGAAGGCAGCCGAAGGTTGGACTCCGCTCTTAGAGCCTACGACTCGGCTCCTCTTGAGGTTTCGCCTGACAAGGTTTTTCGTGATCAGGTCAAGGCTTCCTTTTGGGGGGCAGCTGTGTGTGGCGCCTCCGGCTGGCTTAAGCCGAACTCCCATCGGCTCTGGCCCCTCGTGCTGATCACTGTGAGAACCGTGCAGCTTGGGCTCGCGACCCGCCACTTGCTTGAGTCCCTGGCCGGCTGTTGGATTTCGGTGTTTATTCTGAAACGCAGGCTGCTTGCTGCTATGGACTTGATTTTCAAGGCGTGTGGGGTGGACGGGCCGAACACCATCATTCGGCTCTCTCCCGCCCTCCGGTCTGAGCTCGCTTCCTTTGCGATCCTGGGCCCACTGTGCAGTGTGAACCTTCGCGCCCAGATCGACACAACTGTGACAGCCACCGACGCCTCCTCGGGGTGGCAGGCTGCAGTCCGAGCTGAGATTCCCGAGCCCGTCGCCCGAGAGGCCTACCGGCATAGTGTGCAGAAAGGGACGTGGACGCGGCTGCTTTCCCAGCCGGGGGCCTGGCTGCGTGACCACGGCCTCCTTGAAGTTGAGTCTGAGCTCCCTGGGGGTGACGTTTTTACCGCCCTGCCTTCGTACATTGGCCTCGCCACGTGCCCGAAGTACTCTGAACTGTGGCGTAAGAGTTACAAGACCAAGGTGCACATAAACGTCGCCGAGCTTCAAGCCTTCCTTCGTGAAGAAGCTCGTGCGGGGCAGCGAAAACCGAATGCTCGGTTTATCTTTGCCCTCGACTCGCAGGTGGCAATCGGAGCGATAGCCAAAGGCCGGTCAGCGTCCCACAGGCTCAATGAGCTTTTGTGCCGCTCGATCCCGAGCGTCCTTGGCTCTCAGTGCCAGAGTGTGCCGGTGTACTTCCCCAGCGCCAGCAACCCTGCTGATGACCCCACGAGGGATCGTGAAGTGCGGCCACCTGTCAGTGAACCTCCCAACTGGTGGCTTGAGTTGTGTGCTGGGAACCCGGGCCCACTTGAAGAAGTCACCGAGGCAGCCGGTTTTGGGCGTGACGGTGAAAGCTTTGACCAGCGGCAGCTCTTTGCGCTTTGTTCCGAAAAGCCGCCTGTGCTTGAGAGCGCCAGCAGCCGAAAACGAGATGCTTGGCGTGAGGCTCGCGAGCGTCGCAGCCCCTTGTTCCAGACCCCCGCGGTGCCTGTTCCGTGCAGCCCGGCTGTGGGCCCGAGCCTCGCGCAGCTACCCGCAGCCGTATCAGCGTGCTTGAGGCCCTGCCTGTGAGGTGCTTTCGGTTTGGGGGCCAGCTGCCTGACTTTCGAGCGCCTGGTGCTCTCTGCCTGTGGCCTGGGCGCGGGGGCGTCGTGCGCGAGCTGCTTCGGCAAAGGTGCCCTTGGGTTCTCGCGCTCGACCCGTTGCACTCTGCAAGGCGAGCTCAGCGGGGCCGCTTTGCAACAACAGCTGCTGGAGTTGACTTCTGCCGGCGCCTTTCTGGCTGTGTGTGCCCCTCCTGGCTCTTCTTTCTCCCGGGCTCGCCAGCCTGCTCTACGTGGAACGGCAGCCGCCTGTGGTTTTGAATCTGAAGTGCCGTGGGTAGAAGCCAAACTGAGGAAGGACAATGCCCTCAACGGTTGGGTGGCACAGCTTCGTGACCTCTGTCTGCCTGCCCGGGCCGGCTACGCCATCGAGTGCCCCGATGCGTCGCTTTGGTGGACCCTGCCCGGCTGGGAGGCCGAACGCGTCCCCTCTTCCCAGGAGGTCTGGAGGTTGGACTTTTGTCGTTTTGGCACCCTCTGGCGCAAGAGGACATGTGTCGCCACCAACACCGCGCTACGCGGAGCCCGCCTTTTGTGCTGCAACAAGGACCACGTCAGGCTTTTCGGGTTTTCTAAGGTGCACCAGAAGCCTTGGACTTCCGTTGCCGACTCCCGGCCCCGTGGTTTTTCGCGTGCCATCGCAGTCGCGTTGGCCAGCCGCGCAGGTTGGTGCGCCGAGCGGCCTCTCGACCGGCTTGCCTGTGCCAAGTTGGTGAACTGTTGCCGTGCTGGTGAGGCAGCGAACCCCGGCCCTCGAGCCCCGCGCGCTCGTGACGCTTCCGTCGACCTCGAAACCCGGCCGCTTTACTCCGAGACTTCTTCCTTCCTCGGCCTTCGTGCTTGGACTTCTTTCCTCTCCTGGTGTGCCCGGACCCTAAGCTTTGACCCGCTGCCGGTTTTTCACTCCTGCCCTCCCTTGCTCGCCATGGCTCTGCGATCCTTCGGGAATTACCTGTACCGGTCTGGAGGTTCGCTGCAAACTTACAGATATGCTATAGTGGCTGGGCAGAGGATAAACTGGTGCATGAAAGGTCAGCTTGGCCCGGCGTGGGAACTTGTGTCTCGCTGGGAAAAGTTACAGCCCATCCGGCACAGGACGCCCATTCCCGAGGTCGTCCTGAAAAGCTTGGTGGTTCTGGCTTGGTGCAAGGGCTTCAGACGATGGGCTGCCTGCACTCTGGTGGCCTACTTTGGTTTGGCTCGCATCGGAGAAGTCCTGCGAGCTACGAGGGCCCACCTGCTGCTCCCGGCCGACCACTGCTCCATGCTCGAGGTTGCTTTTCTTCGGCTCGAGAGCCCAAAGTCAGCTGCAAGGGGCGGGCCCAAGGTGCAACACTTGGGGGTCGACGAGCCGCTGACCGTGCAGCTCCTCGCCAAAGCCTTTTCAAGCCTCGAGGCCGACGACAAGTTGTACCCTTTTGGACCTGCCGCGTACCGTGCTCGCTGGAACTTTCTTTTGGGGCACTTTGGGCTCAAGAATCAGCAAGAGCTGACACCAGGTGGGCTTCGTGGCGGTGGAGCAGTCTGGGCCTACCACCGGCGTATGCGGCTTCGTCATCAACATACGTTGAGCTATTATCTGCAAGAAGTGGCAGCCATCAATTCGGTATTGGCTGCCGGTGACGAGGCCCGCCACATCCTGCAGTGTTCGGCTCAGCTCTTTTCTTTTCTGGTCGCTTCACCTTAAAAGGCAACCTCGCCGCCGTGCTTCGGCTTCAAGTTTGTGGTGGAGACGCGCCGCGAACTTCTGTTACGGCTGGTACGTGCACAAAGGCGGAATAGCTGGTCTGACTTCAAAGTTCCTTTTGGGCACTGGTTCTGCTGCTTTTGCAGCCTTTTTACTTCGTGCCCCTACGGAAGGGCTCCAGCTGACGGCTTTCTGCCTGTGACCTTTGTTGCCTGCGCGAGGTAAAAGTGAGAGCCAGGGCGGAGCACGGAGGAGCTTCAAACATGTATAATGTATAATGTCATGATGGCCTATAAACTCCATGAGCAGAAGGTTCCTTGTTTGCAACTCCGTTTCCGGGGGTTAGCTGCACGTGCACATCCCCTGTGCCCATCCACAGAGAGCCAAGCACCCGCCTGCAACAATGCATTAGATCTACCGGTGGAGCTTGTGCCCTGGCATACGCCTAGTGGTCACTCGGCAAGCATTGTCGATGAAGCTAGCCGACGGTCCGGATCTTCTTGGATGCATTGCATTCGAACAAGCGCCTGCGATCGCCGAAATCCTTCGGCACGATCGCCTGTTGAGCTTCCGCACCCCTCGCACCCCTCTTCGCCGTCGTCATGGCGTCCGACTCCTGGGCTGCTCTCGCCGCCGAGCTCGCCACCATTTCGACCTCGGCGCCTACGGCATCATCTGCTGGGGCGGCCGCCTCTGGTGGCACTGGCGAGACGGTGGAGGTAGCCACTTCACCCACGCCCACAGGCGCTGGCATCGAGCCGCCGCATGCGACGACCCCGGCTGAGGCGCACCCGTTTTCGCCGACAGACTTCGTCTCCGCCTTCGGGCGCTTTTCCCGGACGATTTCCCCCGCTTCGCCACGTCCCACGCGGCAATTGCGGCCGAGCATGCAGTGGGCACCCATGACATCGTCACCGAGGGCGACCCTACTTCGGGGAGTTTGCCGCCAGCGTTTACCGGCGGCGTCTAGTAAATCTTCAGCTGGGCGGTGGACCCCGGCCCGTCGCATGAGAAGGCAGGCCACTGGCGGGACCTCGATGATGCCTCGGCACACATTCCACAGGCTGCAACGCAGGTGACCACAACACCACTCCGAAGCCTCGTGGGCAGGCAATGTTCGCCTTCCGAGAAGGGGGGCGAGGGGCAAGGGGGTGGGGAAAGGTCCCCAACTGCAGTGGGACCACTCAGCCGCCAGTCGTTGCACACTCCCTGGTCGACAGCTTTGGTGATGGCTCTGTTGTGGTTCAGGAGCATCGCCCGTCCTTGGGGTGGTGCCACCTGCTCAGGCCCAGGCAGCACCACAGTGCATGTTTGGGCGTTGGCTTCGAGCGCCCACTCCTGGACGAACTGCTCAGGGGCGACTGGCCCGTAAGTGCGTTCTCTGCATTTTGTCGGGCGACGTCCCGCCACTTCCTGGGCGACATCGTTGGGTGGAAGGTGGGAGGGTCGCGGTCTACGGGCACGACTTGCAGAACGCCTAGCGCCAGTGGGCGGTACGCAAAAAGGGGCATTGCACCTTCTGCATACAGGATTTTGGCTAACGGCCAACACGTCGTTCGCGGGGCGCTTGTTGTGTAACGCATAAAGTAGGAACAAGCGCCTGCGATCGCCGAAGTCCTTCGCCTCGCTCGCCTTTTGAATTCCCGCCCATGCCGCCCTTGAAAGGTGTGACACGACACACACGAGACTACCCGCCGGCACTCGCCCCCTCGGGCGGTACCTGGGGCGGGCGCACAAGTGCCCACCCCCGTCACCGGCACCGAGTTTTCGGGCGGTGTGCCCGGCCGGGCGCAGTTGGCACTACGACCAAAAAGCAGTGCACCTTCTGTGGGATTTTGGCTAACACGTCGTTGTCGGGGCGCTTGTTTCATCCCACGTCAAGAGCTGCAGTCGAGACCTGTTGCTTGCGTCAAGTAGTGCTGCCCGGAGACATCCGTCCTGCAGGCTCTCCTTTGGACAAAAAGTCTTCGCCCGGAAGGGCACGGTGTTGATAGAGGAGGGTTCCGAGAACAGCGCCTTGTTCGTCGTCGGTCTCCTGCCTGCATAGCTGCTGGAGCTGTGACAGATATGTGTCGCCTTGGGATTAAGCCGTGGCCGAGGTCATGGCGCGCTTTCAATCTCTGTACATGGGGAAGAGATAGCGACTGTTGGACCGGGGCAGGTGATCGGCTTGTCCTCCGGCAGCAACAAGCGCAGGGTTTCGTTTGCATTTTTTGAAGCCGCTTGTTCTGCCTTTTCACTCAGGTACACAATGCTCAAAGGCACTCTTGCCAGTGCCAGCGTCGTCGTTTCTTCAGACGTGGCATACATTCTTGAGCTTCGCCATAGTCTGAACCTCAAACAGGATCCTTTTTATGATAAGCTCAGGCAACGTGGGTAAAGTTAAAGCGGCACGCAGGATTCAGGCCGTGTGTGTCCCTGAGGTCACTTTATGGCTTGCCTTGATGATAATCCAGATGTGAAGAACCGCATGCAAGTTCTGTTGGAGCAGCGCGAAGCACAGTGCCTTGTCGAAAAGCACAGGCGGCAAGAGTCACTGTGCACTCTTGCTGTAACACAGCTAGACAAGGAACAAGGCGGCGGAGATGATCAGCAAAACCACCCTGAGAGAAGTTTGAGCCTTTGTGCACCCAGAAGGGCTAGTGCGAGCCAGGCCAGCCGAGTGACAACTGACCTCTACAGTTATCGCAATGCGATCCACCGATTCTCTAGAAAATGCACCGAGGGGCTCAGTCAACTTGACTTTCCAGGCGAGTGGCTTCTTTTTTTTAATCGGGAATAATGGGCCGTGTGCAGGCCTCAATGAGGCGCCTTTGAAAGTGAATTTGGCAGTCGCTGCATCCTTCCTGCGAAGTGAGAAGGGGCTGCTGAAATAGCTTAGAGCCGGTCTACCAGGCACCGCGAATGTGGAGAAAGAGTCGTCATCCAGCGCCTGTCAAGTACCGTTTGTGGAGTTTCTGGGCAACCAAAAGGCTCCAACAGGCTCAAGCATTCAGAAAACATTTTCTTGCTTCTCTTGCAAAAAAAGTACCGGGGGCGCCACAAACAGATGGAGCCTCCTATCCAAATGGGTGGAATCTGTTCTCCGCAGTCAGACGGAACCTTGGCTCCACAGGATCGTCGTGCTTCGTTTGCAAACTCCACAATCGACATACTGTTTGACCCAAATGCGACGCGAACGGTCCACTCAACACATGTGTTGTTCGAGCTAGTCGCAGAGGTTGCTCGCAGTCGTTGTCGCCTGGATTTTGCTTAGGCTGGGCCGCCTTGCATCTCCCGGCCATCGAGGAGCTTCTGAGATGCATGCCAGAGGAGGTGGAGCCGCCGTCTGCAAGTGATAGCCTGTTGTGATATTGAGACCGTTCCTTGGTCCAGGGACCATGCGATTCCGGTGACGTTTTCGGCACTTTCACGCCCAGCGTTGACACAGGTGGGTTCATGTCATTTATCAAAGCTTCACGACCGCCTAGATTGTTGCAGCTTGTCGTCTGATGCCTCGTGGAATTTGGAAACCATCCCGCTCTGTTGCAGGAGTCCAGCACTCCACAGCTTTCCGAGCTGCACTGATCCCTGCCTGCATGCAATAAAAGTGCCTTGAGTTATCAAGTGTTGCAACTAGCGAAAGGTGGTGGTACCTCAAGGTTTGCTTCGTCAGTTTCTCGGTTTCTCATCCCAGGAACACTCTCCCGCTGGCGACTTCGTCAGGCAGCAGCATATCGCAAACAAGTGGATGGAAAGAGGCTACAGCGATTTCTGGATTGGAGGTGGCTTCGAGTTGCCCACACCGCCGTGGCCAAGCTTCAAGGCTTGCCTTGCGTGTTGTTATCAATTTCTGAGTTGTTTTGAAGAATCTAAGAACTGACGTCACGCGCTCCGTTGCGTTCGGGCACCGACATGACAAATCAGCAAACTGCGCAGTTTCAAACGAGTCGACCCAGTCGTCAGGACTGTTACTAGCAAATCAGAAAAGAAGTCCTTCCTGGTTTTTGACCAACGAGGAGTGCTTGCACAAGCTGGAGCAGAGAACATAATCGCACAGTTTAAGGGATGCCCTTACGTTTGGTGACACGTTCGAAACGGGTGTTCTGTTCAGCTGCACCATGCAGAAGCACTCGTTTGCACCTGCAGAAGTCATGGAAGGGATGTGAAGGATCACACCGGTCATCCTGAATGAGCTCAGCCTTGTGAGCTCTGGTCTACACATGGGCTGGCCTGGAGTTGAAGTAATGAGCAGCGCTGTCAACCTTTCAGGATTCAAGAACGCATCATCAACAACATCCTTATCCTCGTTTTGCTTCTGGTCTTACGCCCACCAAGTAGGTGTTGACACCATGTTGCGATCCAGCTGTCGGAGCCCCTCTCTACCATGTCGAAGTCAATGTGTAGCTCCTAGTAACATACCACTTCTAGGGAATGGGATGCATGTTCAAGCACAGGCGAGTTCGGACGAAAAGAAACCTGCGCAGGCTTTTCTGCAGTTGAAGACCTCGGCGAGGCAACCTATGTTGGTATGTGATATCTAGAGTAGCGAAGCTATCTGAGTCAGCTTAGCGGTTTAGTCGCTAGCTCGTGAGGTGCTTGAAGCAGCTATTTGTTATCATCTTGCTGCGTGAACTATGTCGGGTTCTGGAGGCCGACTTAGTTGCGAAGTATACCTGCCTGCCTGTGTCAGCACAACCATACTGTTCCTCCACCTGCATTTCTGTTTCAGTCAAAAGCCACAGGTGAAATTCAAACTGCACTGCCACTCTTGAGCAGTGTGTTTGCACAGCATAAGTGCGCACAGCAATTCTGGGGAAATCATTGGTTTGGGACTGACTGCTTGGGACCGCTCGTTTCACACCCTCTCCCTGCCCATTCTTGTCTTGAGCTTCCTTGGCTGTGTGACTCGCACATGTAGGCTGTCCCAGCATAGTCTGAGTGCCGCTTCATGCGTGCTTTTCCCATTCGCGCACTGGCTGATTGACCAAATCAAAATCGTTATTTTGGATTACGTTGTCTTGCCGCAGAGCAGTGTCTGCCACAGGACCGTAGAATGCTGGATGCGAGGGCACCGCCCCCAAGCGGACACCTGAGTCAGAATGCATTCAATAATTGGCAGCACAAGGCTTGCTCGCCCGGCCTGCTGCATGCAACCAAGTCCGATCTGAGCACATCGCAGCAGATGCTTCTGGACCGTGGCAGGCATCGGCAGGTTAAGTGCTTGGCAATTAGATGCTTCTTTTTAGGAACTTGCATTTTGCCGTGCAGGTGCCGCAGCTTGATATGGACCAGGATGCTCCGCTCCTTGGTTGGTGCTTTCGGCGACAGCTACCACGAGCCATGCTGCTCGAGCAGTTCGAACTTTCGAGCACAGCCAAGCTAAGGGCGCTCCTGCCGGCCTACATGATGCAGGCCTCGGTACTGCGAGCCGGAAGTGACCCAGTGTGACGATTCATGACTCCGTCGGAAGAATTTTTCACAGGATGTGTCGGCACATCTTGGAGGCCCGTGAAGCTGCTCATCGATCCTGTAACTGTGAGAGGTCATTAGACACTAATCTGCAGGATCCGAGGAGATAAACAATCGTCCAGTCGGACACAAGAAGGTTCCGAAGAAGATCAACATTCAGGCACTGACCTGTGCCTGAAGTTCTTGTCCGCAAGCTTCTCGTTTCCGTTTTGCCTCCGCAGGAAGAGTTTGCTCACTCCGACTGTGAGATCACGACGGCCATGATTCGGTCCCCTCTCTCTTTTTCTCACACACACACACACACGCGCACACACACACACACACTCTGAAGAAGTGTTGTCTGCACTCCCGGATGGATTTGAATGAAACAAAATGATGTTGATGATGATGATGTTGACGAAGATGAGATGAGACTTTTGGTGCCAAGTATGCCAGACCAAAGGAATGGCATACGAAAACAGGATGAGATGATCCGTCGGGTAAAATTTCAGCCCCTTGCTGTGTCAAACTTTGGAATGACGAAGCACGAAATGTGATGAAAGATGGACGAAGAATGAGTGCCCCGCCAGCTGCCCACGACGGGGCCCAGGCGCAGGCAAGGCAGGTACGTTACCTGAGGTGTGAGGGAGAGCTTCGTTGGGCGGAGCCCCTCACACCTCCTCCGCCCCCCTGCCCAAATGAAAATTTGGAGAGTGACCTCCCAAAGTCCATGAACGAGGACCATTCACACACACAGTGCCCCATGTCGGGGTGCAAACGGGTACTACACCATCCGATCATTGCGCGACTGAAGGCGTTAGCACTTCCTGTCCAGTGATGCTCAGAGGCGGAATAGAGAGGAGTATCGAAGTAGAATAATGCGAGACAGACTAGATGGTGGAGGTAGCAGCTCGCGCACCGACCGCTCTAACAGTTGCATATGCCGTCCTGTGCAGTCACTCATGTCTCACCCTTTCGGCGGGTGAGTGCAACAAGTCAAAAACATCAGCAACAAAAACACGTTTCTGCAACAATGACTGGCCCCATCAGCCTGCTTCACCCTCTTGCTAAGAGCATTGCCTGGACCTTAAATAAACTCGTTCTTGAGCAAGCCATGTCTGCGCTCCTGGAGGATCCGCAATTCGCCTACCTCCGCACTAGGGGGTGGATAGCGCCATGGACACGGCTTTTCTCGCACACTTCTGAGGTTCGAGCCCTTTTGGCTGATCAGAAGCCCTCGGTTTTTGCCAAGTGTGCGAGTGCGGCTCGCAGCTCCTGCTGTGGAGGTATCATGCTATCCATCGACCTTGTCCGGGCTTTTGATAAGGTCCCCTGGCTAACCCTGTATCATGCGCTGCTCGCTGTTTCGCCTCAACTTGCTGCGTACATTCTTGACCTGCGCTACCGAGTGAAATTTCAGGTTCAGATAGGAGAGCATTCCCGCAGTGTTCCAGGTGGTCGTGGGCTTCGTCAAAGTTGCGCCTTAGCCCCAACTCTTTGGCTGGTGTTTGCCAAGGCCCTCCTGTGTCGTATTTTTTTCACAGTGTTGTGGTCATGATTGGGTAGCTCACTGTGCCACAGCTTTTTCGAATGACCTTCTTTTTCGGGTCATTTTTCATGATTTGGCAGGGCTGCAGCTGGCCTTGGAACGTATGTCCACGGTCTTCGCAGTCTTGCAGGAAAGGGGTATGACACCCAACTTTTCCAAATCGGCTTTTCTCATTGCCTCGCACGGCTGGCAGGCGCAGCAGCACCTTTCCAGAACAAAGGTGAAACACCCGGATGATGGAGGTTGGGCCATACCGGTCTGTAATGCCACGGCTCTAGTCCCCATCAAAACCCAGCATGTACTTGGGAGCAGTCCTGTCCTACAGGTCTCAGGAGCGGCTCACGTTGGCCCGGCGACTGCAATGTGCAAAGACGGCCTTTGCCAGGCTTTGGACCACCGTTCGCAGCCGTAAACTCCGGCCAGGAACCCGTCTTCGCATGTGGCAGGTGTATGTCTGGAGCACATTGCGTTATGCCTTGCTCTCCTCTGGCTTGCCCCCGGGAGGCCTGGAACAGCTCACAGGATTTGTGGCTAAGCAAGTCTGCCTTGTAACCCGGCCGGCGGCCCGCATCGTCCGCAACAGCAATCGTGAGCTCTTTGAGCAGCATGGCATTACTCAGCCGGGGCCGTGGCTTATTGCTGCCCAGCAACGTCGACTTACACACGCAGAGGTGCCGACTGCCTGCCCGGACCTTCGTCCATGCATTTGGACAATGGCGCAGTCAGGTCCTTACTGAAATTCAGCAGCAGTGGTCTCTTCTGCAGCACCAGCACAACACCAGGACGACGCCCCTGCTGAGTCCCCCAATGCTCTGCTCACGGCTCGATTGCTTGAGCTTCCCTCCACTGCCGCCGGAACACCCTGTGATGCGTGCGGCACGTACTTCTCCAGTTACACTAGCATGGTTATACATCTCGCAAACACAACGAGGCTGCACCTTTGCCTCGCCAAACAACAGTCGACGTCTATGCGCATGCCCTGGATGGCATGCCACAGTGTGAGCACTGCCTTGCCACCTTCTCAGGGTGGCCTCAGCTGACGAGCCATGTGCCCTGCACTTGTACGTCCCAGCGAAGAACGCTGCACCGACGCATCCTGAACCCCTGCTGCCACGGAGGCCGCTACTGCTGCCAACCTGGCCCTACCGCCCTCTGACTCCGCTGTTGCCTGTCCTGCTCCCTCCCACGCGTTTGATACTTCTTCATTGGTAGCGCGTGCTGAATCACCACGACCTGTCAGGACCTCTGCTGCATCCTCGTGCCCTTTCACTTACGGTTCTTTGCTGAGCCGGCCATTGTAGAGGCAGCTCCTAAGGTTGGGAGGTTGGGAAGCAATTGCTCAGGTGTCTTTTGAAGCTACTTAACCATTGCCCGCTCTGCTTCTTGTGGTCTGTCGCGGGAAATGGCAACGGAAAGAAGCACGTGGCTGCCAAGCACAAGGAACACAAGGGTACGGCATGCTGAAGCTTGTTCTGTCATGTTTGGAGCCAAACAATTCTTAGTGCATCTTTTTGAGCAGAGTGGTCATGGCAGAGTTGCCGGAGCCGGTGACACAACAGGTGGGCTTCATCTGCTTCCGAGTGCAAATCCCGCTCTCCTGCAGATGGGACCGCCTCCCACGGCTTCTTCAATCGCGGCTCGCAGCCGGACCTGGCGCACATTCTGCCCCTGATCTTGAGAATGATGCTACGACAGGAGGACGAACTTCAGATGATTCGACTGGACAAGGCCTTCTGTCTGTTTGTGGACCCGGTTCAGGGCGACGGCTGCATCTTGCCGGCTCTGTGCAAGATCTCCAAGGCGTGGAAGGACCCGAAGGACCTGGATCCCTCCAAGGTGACCGCTCCGCTCCGCATGGATATGTTGGAGGCTCTGCTGACCGATTTGCAAAATCGCCTCAAGATGCTCCCCGAGAAGCAGGAGGCCCTGGACATGGCGATCAAGAACCAACGGTTGATTCGGGATGGCAACAATCTGCGGTGGCAGTTTCAGAGCTGGGATCCCACCACGGCCGATGTGATTCTGCATCCAAAGTGCCAGCGGATGGAAATGACCAAGGGTGCGGATCAGATCGACGAAGCCATCGCTCTGTGCGGCACGGACGGCCTCCTTCACAGGTTCCATGCCGCCAGACCATTGAGCGAGGAGCCCAAGTCACCCCAGACGGTGTTTCTTCTTCAGGTGTCACTCCGGGGCGATGCGGCCAACAATTTCCATTGCATCCTCACGGAGCTCTCCGAGTCTGCGGGGTGGAGGATCCTCAACATCCGTCCTCGCCCGGAGCGCCTTCAGCGCTCGCAGCTCGCGAAACAGCTGGAATCCTGCCTCAAGAGCTTGTGCTCCGACTGCAGCTGAAGAACTCAAGCAATCATTGTTACATGAACTCATTCATACTTGCCTTTCTGTGGTTGGCCACACACCCTGTTGGCACCCAGGTTGAACTCTTCGGCGGACTTGTAAGCTCTGTCAAGCCTCTTCTGCAAGGCCGCGCCGCACTTTTGCATTGATGGACCTTTTCATGTGGCGCATGTTCGTGCAAGCTTGGCCACGACCTTCGCAAGAACACGATGTTGTTGAGTTTACAATGTTCTTGATGCGCAAGGCGACCCCGCCTTCTTATGCTGGCACTTGGAAAGCATGGGGTCCGGAAGCGAAGGATCAGGGACACACTAATTGTCCCATCATTGTTGAATCCATTGCAGCCAGAATGCATTCTGCAGGATGCTGTTGCTTGTGGGAGCACGACTATCTGGTGAGGGGCCTGAGTGAGATTCCGCCGTGCATTATGTTTCAAGTTCGGCGTTTCAATGATCATGCCAATGGTAACATTGTTAAGCTGTCCACTCCTGTTGCGATGCCCGAACTCACTTTGCAGCTTCCGGCCGGTGAGTGTGCTAGCAATCTTGTTAGGGTGACTTATCGTGTTGTTGCTGCCGTTGCTCACTACGGGGCTACACCTGGTACTGGACACTACCGCGCGGTTTTGGTAGACTTTGAAGGCTGCTGGCATGTCACAGACGACAATACTCGTTCTTGTGTTGCTACTCCTAATGATATCTCTGGTCTTTGGTCTATGTCTTGCTTGGTCTTTGCTGTTTGGAACAACACTGGGCTTGCCAGCTAGGGCCTACGGGCCAGTGGTAGTTCGTGGACTCTGTCCTCTAGTTTAGCTTAGCTTAGCTGTGCTTTCGCTGCTGAAGGGGCAGTGGAGGCGCTGCTCATGCAGCCGGCAGTACAACACTGCTGTGAGGGAACGCAATGCGACTCTCTCCGCAGCGGTGGAAAGAAAGAAGCTGTGTTCTTTCAGCAGCTTATCTTGGGGTTCAGGGTTTAGAGAAAAAATCCTTAAACCTTAAACTTGAAACCCGAACACCGCCCTGCGATGAAATGAGCACCGAGACGGCAGACAAGATCTCGCTCTAGTTTTTGCGTTGAACATTGCCCATCAAAACAAAATTCAACAGTTGGCAGGCCACTGCACCCGTCGGAACACGCTTTTGGCAGGCCACAGCGCCCTCCAGGGAAGAGCTGTCGCACAAGACCGTCTCGCAACTCAAGGTCGCTGGTGTTGTGATTGTGTGGAGTCGGGCACGGTAGTTGTGTGCTGAGATCCTTGCTGGAATGTCACAAGACTTATTGAAAAGCAACGGCCTCAAAGCCAGCATCTGAGATAACACCATTCTGCTACTTTGCGGACACCAGCAGCTGTGCGATTTCCCTTGCAGGCCACCCGTCGCAAAGATGATCTTGTGAGCCGACTGTGCAGTTTTGAAAGCGCGATGGTCCGGTTGATTAGACAGCTCGAGTGCATCGGCTTTGCCTTGAAGAAAACGCCACAGTTTCAGGAGAAGCTTGAGGCGAAGTGTTGTTGCCAAGGCATATGCATTAATGTCGTGCCAGTGCAGGGTCGTTTGCGTGTTCAGAATGCTTAACGAAAGGGCTTCGGAGAAATCCATGGCAGAAGCACACCCGTCCCCTTCGCAAAAAAAGCTGTTGTGCATCTTGTTGTTTGTTGGGGTTTGCAGGTTTTTTGTTGTTGTTGTTGTCAAGGTTCTGTTTTTCTGTCGGGGTTTGAAGGTTTTTTTGTCGTTGTCAGGGCTTTGTTTTCTTGTTGTGACTTCAACGCGCTCTCCCAACCCGGAAAGCGGTTGTAGCACAGTGAAGAAGTGTTGTCTGCACTCCCGGATGGATTTGAATGAAACAAAATGATGTTGATGATGATGATGTTGATGAAGACGAGATGAGAATTTTGGTTCCAAGTATGCCAGACCAAAGGAATGGCATACGAAAGCCGGATGAGGTGATCCGTCAGGGGTAAGGTGTCAGCTCCTTGCTACAAGGAATGACGAAGCACGAAGTGATATGAAAGATGAACGAAGAATGAGTGCCCCGCCAGCTGCCCACAACGGGGCCCAGGCGTAGGCAAGGCAGGTACGTTACCTGAGGGGTGAGGGAGAGCTTCGTTGGGCGGAGCCCCCTCACACCTCCTGCGCCCCCCTGCCGAAATGAAAATTTGGAGAGTGACCTCCCAAAGTCCATGAACGAGGACCGTTCACTCATACACACACACACAGACACACACCCCCACAAAGTTTTGCATCAGCCGGGCATGCCACGGCATGCCATCAGCATGCCGAGATCTTGCCAGGAACGTTCCAAACCAATTGAATCGGAAACAGTTCCTGGAACGGCTCGACCAGCTGGGCTTTCGTGGTTTGCTTCTCGGCCCTAACGCTAGGCTGTCAGTGAAAGTAGGAGATTTGCGGCCTTCTGATAAAACAAACGTAGGAATGCTGGTTTCTGTAAGAATGCCCTCCTAGGTACGACTTCGTGTACATGCCGACGCCTGTTCGCACACCCTAGCATGTGTGTCGTTCCTGCCTTTCAACAGCGCTTGCTTTGAGATAGTTAGTCGCAGCTTTCTCAGCTGTCTTGGCCAAGTGCAGGATGGACCGATCAACGCGCATGAATGTGGGATATGCTTTCGTGAACTTTATCAAGCCTGAATTTTTCAGGACCCATGTTTTGCCTGAATTCCCACCTGACGTCGCGAGTGCGGATTGTTTGCAGGATGTGCCAAGCGGTGTTGCAGGGCAAGAGCTTTCTTGAGAAGGAGGATCGCAACAAGCGCAAGAGTGGAAAGCCGATCGTTGCAGCTTGGAATGCAGGTGCTTTGATCAGAACTTGTCAGCTCACATCACGTTATCGTACAAGTAACTCATAGCTCCGGAAACACATCTTAAAACATCCTCATACATTACCACAGAAAAAATTCATTCATCGTCCGAATATGTAGCTCGCAGACACGCGGGCCTCCGATGTCCGCAACCTTCTTGGTATGACCAGCGTTTAAGCAGTGGGTTGCACGAGGTCTCACCTGCCCATGTTCAGGGGCTGCAAAACAACGAGAAGCACTTCAAGGAGCTGTTGTTTGCACAGGCTCTCGGAGAGTACCTATAGGAAATGTGGCAGTTTATGCCGCTGATGCAGGATGCAGCGGTGTCGCACACCCTCCACAGACCCGTCAAGTTCGTTTGCAACGGTCACTCGGGACCGTGAAGCACACTCTCCAGAACGTGTTTTTGGAGTAAGTTTTGCATTGGAAATTCCCAAATCCATTTGAAAGTCTGGCTGTGGTTTAATGTCAATATGATCATGATCAGTCGGATACGCATGCTTTCAATTTCTCGAATATTCTGGCAGGGCCAGACTACTAGCGGCGAAGACAGAAGTCATCAGCCGCAGTAAGGGCAGACAAGGATGTCCTGACTGCTTGCCGTCTACCCTTGTTCAAAGCAAACATTTCGTCGGCGAACGCCTTTGCTCCGCGAATCCTACTTGTGTTGAAGCAGACAGATAGCAATCTTTAATTTTTGCATGAACGTCAGAGGGTTTGGAGCCATGTCTTGAAAAATTAAGACGTGGTTCTTGATAAACCCTGATCAATGGATGGACTCTGGCTGCTCGGAGAGCGACAGATGTCTTGATTTCGGCAATCCGGCCTCATGATGAACACCGCTTCTAAAGGAGTGGATTGGAAGCGTTCATAAGGGTGGCCCGAGCAAGATGCATCAAGTGTTCTCCTGTGGCCAGGCGGACTGTGTCTGAAACTTTTACACTGTGCCACGATGGTTGCAGAAGTGCGCAGCATACACCTTTGATTTTCATTGGTTGTGGTAAGCCTTGTCAGATGGCTGGCACCGTCGCGAATCTCTCTCGGCATTTGCAAACCGAGACTTTGTCGTTGGCTTATTTGCTGAGGCATCTGGGTGTCCAGCAGCTTCAAACTTGGCTAATGTCACCTTCGGAGGCACGAAAGGTATGATTTCCGCAATGGCAGGGCCGCAGCTTAGCAGCTAGGCACTTGCGGAAATCGCAGCGCTTCCCTTTTGAAATTTTACAGGCATCTTGTGACCAGATCCGGCTGTCGGCTGCAAACTCACATGTGCGCTTCAAAAGGTGTGTCTGTGCGGGCTTAGATTCTGGTGGCGTATGTTTTGCTGGAGACAGTCGTCGGTCATTGCTTCATGGCAGGTGCTGCTGGCCGCTTCTAATTTGGAGGAGGCAAGAAGCATCCCTGTGCTGGTCAGCACAGCCCATTGCAAACGTCACCAACGTCTCGAGTCCAGATACCGTTTCACATTTTCATACCGTTGTGTCAAACTCTTTCCTTTGGTCTGGTCTGGGAACAACTCTCAACGGCAAGTGTGCATCAACAGGGCAGGAGTTGTTAGATGGTGGCTTGCCGCAGGTCTGGGTTTGGCGAAAGTGCGTCTGGCAAATCAAGAAGACATGCAGCCAATGCACTTGTCCGGGGAAACTAAGCAAGATGACTGGTCACAAGTACAGTGGTGCGCGGTAATCCCACCAACAACCCTGGCAACGGGTGGGTCCAGGCCATCTTCAGCTCGACACATGCACTGGCACTTGCTCGGGCTGAGGCAGAGGAGCTGCGTGGTTCCTTGTTATCACTGCATTTTGATCTGGCATTTCCAGGAGGCACACATCTTCCACTCCGTGGAAATCATTGATCATTTGCAGGACCCCGCAGCTTTCGCATGCTTGGGCTCCAGCCTTGATGCTTTCGAGGAAACTTTTCCAAGCATTGCCGATGGAATGACGGAGGACTTGAAGTTGCAATGTGCCTACACTACCCTGCCATTCAACCGCGGCCTTCTGAAGTTATCAGCGCAGGTTCTGGCCATTGTGTGGCGCTGTTGCTCGAATCCTCTCCCAGTGGGTTTTGTTTGGGTTTGGGCTGCAGTTGTGGGCAAGGTTTTAGCGTCGGGAGTTGTCAGAGAACCAACAAGACAAATGACGGAGAGAGCCGCAAAGTGAGCTTGGCCGAAAAAGCCTGGCTTGAGAAATAGGCAGAGCGTGAACATCAAGAATCGTTCAAGGAAGTTCCTGCTTGGAACCCCCCTCCAATCTAGCATGCAGGACCCTCTTCACCCAGATCACCACCATTTCGCCTGTACATGTGTTCTGTTGAGCTACACCGCAAGCATCCGTGAAAAGATGTGTGTGTGTGTGTGTCAGAAAGCCGAAACTTCTGCTGCACGCAAGCCACAGCGGATCGGTACTTTGCCGCAAGCGCCTTGCGAATGCCGGCCAAGATAGCCTGGGACAGATTGCTACATTTTGGTGCGGGGGTTGGAGATTTTTTGTGTTCCGGGGTTTCGGGTTTCCGGCTACATTGCATCCTGTTTTGAACAACAAAAAGTCCCCCAGATCTGTTGCATGCTGTCTTGCGGGCACGAGTAGGCAGGGCTGACCCCGGCCTCCGAGCGGCAGAGCGCTTTCGAAGCTCTCGGGAAGGAAGACTTGGGGCCTGCTTTGGCGTACTCCCCTCTCTTCCAGGCAGTTTTGGGGCGGTTGGACCGATGGAGCCCCTGACAGCTCTTAGGGCTCATCGTGTCAAATACGGCTTTTTTTCCAGGCATCGTGAGAATCGGTTGTTCGCCACCGGCTGCTGCACAGGTGTCAAGTACGTATACGAAACCGAGGCTGCTAGGTCACCATTCACCGGTTCGTGGAGTCGGTGCAGCCTTTTCCGACCGTAAGACGGACAAGCATGTGATCAGACACTGGCTCAAGACCAGTGGCTAGTCACGCGTCCTAGTCTGCTGATCTGTGACAGGTCATTGACGGTGATGACGGGTGGCCGCAGGTGATGCGAAGGAGCTTTACGTCTAAGTTCTAGTTTCTTCAGAAGGAGACAACTCTTTCGGCAGATGCTGCAGGACATCGTCATCTCCTTTGGAGGCGAAGCACTGCCACGTTGCTGTTCAGCGGTTCTCATGTTAGCCACTTGCCCTGTGTAAGAGACAGCATCAAAGGAGCAGAATGACTACAGGTAGTGCATAAAAGCTACAGCACTAGGAGCATCTTGCCATGCTGAGAGCAAGATAGCATATCGAATATCCAACATACCGCTGCCGGCCGACAACCTTTTTCACGCAGCACCCACACTGCCGCACCGCCCCCACCACTGCTGAGGGCAGTGTCAAACAGCCCGTGGGACTTGGCTCTTTTCAGGAGTCGGTTCAGCGATTGCTGCGCTTGCACAGGAGCCGAAAGGAGTCAGTCAGTCCACAAAAGGAACACCGAGTTACCTTCAGGAGCCACTCCAAAGCCTGGCCATGGATTTCCACTCAGCTGCACAAGGCGGCAAGGGATGGTGTAAAGTGCACAGCTGTGACCCAAAACTGAAACCTGCGCTGAAGGTGCTGGGCCCCAGGGATCCGGACCTGGACAGGCAAGGCCTTTCACGACTAACACATCATCCGTGTGTACCTGAAGATGCAGGAGGATACTCGAAACATCCGTGCTGTTGAAGTTTCTGCCTTCCAAGGCTCGTGCTGGTGATTTTTGGTGATCTTACACGTAAGGTGTCCGGTAGACCTCGACAACGATTAGGATGAATCTTGCGAGCTCGTGAAGCTGACGGGTGCGCCCGAGGAGGCTACAGTTGACATGGTAGACGGCATGACTCGTGAAGCGAATGGGACTACAGGTGGAGCAGTCAGAGCACGCTGACAAAGACATCGAGCTTGAGCCTCACAGGCAGAGGGTCGCTCTAGTTCGTTTTTCGGGTTCTTTGTATGCTTTGTTTGCCTGTGGGCGGTGTGTATACGTACTGTGCACCTGCCAGTGAATTTGTTGTTTTTTGGGTATGCTTGGCTTGTCGACAACATGTCTTGATTCGTTAGTTCATTCCCATGAATCACAAGGAAGCGGCGGAACATGTTCTGAGATGATCGACCGCGCGGATTCGTACCCGCATCCTTGCCCTGAGTCGAGTGCCGTCACGCGGAGCCATGCGGAGCCCACCGAGAGAGTGCCGGATTCGAGGTTCAGTTTCTCGCTGAGCTCGGGCTCTGCCTCTGCCTCTGCCTCTGTGTTCGTGAGCCCAGAAGCACACGGGTACACGGGTTGTGCTGGCTTCTGCAGGGTGTCAGCTGAGTCGTCAGAGTGCGTGTTAGCTTGCAATGGCATCTGTTGGCTCTTAGGGTGGGAGTCTCTGTTCACGTGCATGCGTCTTCTTGATCATGACATGCCTTGTCTGCTCGCGAGACGTACGCCGTTTCTTCCGGGGGCGGGGGGGTGTGTTCGAACCAATCAGACGAGAAGCTTGCTTACAGTGTTTAGACTCCTTGGAGGCATCCGGAAGTTCGCAGCGCACGTGACTCCCGTGATGCTGGTAGAAGGTGTGTTTCGTGCTGTCTGACAGCGCTTCTCAGATGCAGATGTGCTTGCTGACGGTCAGGAGTGGGGATCGAGGCAGGGGCATGTTGAACTCAGCAGCTGAGAGAACAGTGTAACTGTGCCACACACAGATGCTGCTGATGCTCCTGTTCAGGACGCGAGGAAGCCCTTCCACGGCCTCTTCCTCGAAAAGTGCACACCCCAGTCCCTTGCATGCATTTATTGTACTGCACTCATGTAGCTGCTCAGCTCTCTTGTCCACCCCTTCAGGCCGAATCCAGAAATCCAATTAGACTGCGCGAAAGCAGAGGCTGTCCAGTCGGCGGGTGGCCAAATGTGGTTTTCGGGTCTGGCGGGGGCGCCACCTGGCAGGCCATAGACCTCGGCTGCTTCTGCGTGAGCACCGCCGAGAAAGAAGGATACTTGTCACGTGTCACTTTCTACTAAGCGCCACGACCGACTCAAACTTTGGGGCTGTAGTTTCGTAGCCATGGCTGGTGCTGCATGGCTTTCGTGACAATGGCATTTGGATGAAGAGGGGGCAAGCAGCGGCTTTCATGGACACTTTTGTCAGGGAAGCCGGTAAATGCTGATTTCGATTTGTTTGCTGGTGCAGGCCCTTTGCAGCTGCATGATATGGCAAGCCCCTGTAGTAGCCTACTTAGTAGCCTCTGCAACTGGACTGACACCAACGTTAATGACTTCGTTTTCCGCCGAGTCGTCAGTTCCGTTATCGTTAGGGGAGCCGTCAAGCTCTGTTCTTGAAGATCCCCAAAGTGCTTGATGGGGTGATGGTTGAGCACGTGTAACGTTTCAGCTCATCCCGGTCTAAGCATCAACGGAGTTGCAGGGTCCAAAGTCCAGACAAGACTGTGGAGGAGTTCTGCGCCACCTGCACGACGAAGAGGTGAAGATCGGGGGTCTGGCAGGTGGGCAGACCCCGGGGGTTTGGAGCTGTCCCATGCTGCCGTGTTTGCAGGTCTGAAAGGAGCCGCGGAAGGTCCAGGACTCAACAAATCCTTCAATTTGGGATTCATGTCGCGCCCATCCGCAGGAGGCAGGATGTGCGGCGTCAGACCACCAGGCCCGTCACGGCTCGTGGGAACGGGCTGCCGTGGAGTTTTGATGCATCGTATCTTACAGGCATGCTGACCGGCGAAGACACTCAGAGCAGCGTCGTGGGACAGACACTAGCAGGAGGCACAGTGATGAGCGGACCCGGAGCCGCCACCACGGCCGACCGTCTGCGGATGTGGATGCCAGACGCGAGGTGCGGGATATGACATGTCTCCGAAAGAGCAGTCCGCAAGTGCTTTTGGCGAGGATCGGCGTAGCGATGTGCGCGGCAGGCACGCTCATGCACAGGAACAGTTCAGCAAACCGGTGCTTTGCAGCTAGAGTCTCAGACGTTTTGGGGCAAGGCCCAGGCAATCTTCCAGAACCGATCCAAGGGAGGCAGACGATTTTTATCTGTGTCTGAAAGCCACGTCTCGCTGCACAAAGCCAGTCCATACGATGGCCTGAAGGTCTTGTCTCGGCGACGAGGAGGTGAAGGTGAGCTTTGCAGCTCCGTTTCTCAGATCTGTGGGTGGCATCTGTGGACATGAGGTCGCGCAAGCGGCACAAACCACCACCGAGATGTGGAAAGGAGCTCGAACTGCGCAGGTATCATGCTTGCTTTTGTGTCAGTAGCCCTTCGCCCCAAGCTTTAGCCGCAGTTGTGGAGACTTGTTATGTCAGAATTGAAAAAGGACACGGGAAAAGCTTGAAGCCTGCATTGTTGAAATGAATCAGGAGGAGATCCTCTGGTGAAAAGAACGGGACGAGGCCTGTTGTCAGCCTTGAAGCATGAAGTGATCAAGAGTTTGTCTCTTCCGTCCAGGTTCCCGGCGCGCAGCAGGCGGCTCTCATAGTCTAGCCGCAGCGGAGCTGGCGAAAGTTCTCCACTTGCCAGCAGTTGCTGCAGATCGCGGCGCCGAGAAAGGGAGAATGGCGCAAAGGACAAGCCTGCCTCGCTTCGCGAGGTCGAGGCCGTCATGGATTCCCGCATATCCGTCCCGAAGATCTGCTTGAAATGTAGGCCGCCATCCATCCGTTCATGGGCACGAAGGGCCTCATGGATGCAGGCTTCTTTGCAAAACTTTCTCCTTCGGTTCAATGCTAGTCAGCTTTTGTGTCGCAGAGGTACATACAACGATGTTGCTGGCATCTGGAAGGACATGAAGGGAGACCATAAATCAGTGCAAGTGTGCTCGAAAGCTGTGTTCAAGAATGGCAGCAAGACGCCAGCGTGACGTGACTGGGCAGACACGTTCGGAAGTCCTCGTAGGACCCCCCGACTGAAGAGACTGAGAAGGCTCTGCACGGCAGAAGTGCTGAGCACAAGTGACAGAAACTGTGCTGTCCGAGGCTTATCCCATCAAAGCGGCTCCGAAGCCTTCCATGCGACCGTTGCTGAACCTGTGAGAAGAGAAGGCTCGACGAACTCAGATCGAACGGATCCTTCGCATCTTTTGTATGAGTTGTGCCAGGGTTCGCTGGTGGAGCCCGTGCAGACTCGATGGTGGGGATCTCAGCACACGACGAGAGCCTCGTACTGAAGTCCTCGGATGGTGGGAGCCGCGCATGTTGCGGGCCAGGACGACGCGGTGAAGGAGTGGGATGGAGTGCAATCCGATGTTCAAGGAGAGAGCTGCCCGGTTCTGCTGTGCCCGCATCTGGAAGCGAAGATGCTGGCAACACCTGGCAACGGACGGCTGTGCTGCCGTGTGAAAAGAGTGCCAGCTGTGCTATCATGTATCTATTCAAAAGCAATACCGAGAGAAGTGATGTGTAGGAAACCAAGATTTTCTATGAGTGGCAACAGGTCTCCAGTGCCAATGGCATGCGATGTTCGCAGCGTGCTCCTGGAACGCTTGGTTGTGTGGTGTCTTGATTCAGCCACTTGCTGGCTCGGGGGTACGTGCAAGCCGGTCACTTGGGGCTGGTTGAGCGATGGCCTGAGCGTGACTACATGACTTCATTGGCCACTGCTGTGGCCAGGATTCACGTTTCTTGGATTCTGGAGGTGGTGCCGTAGTCATGCCTTATGAAGAAGATGGCGAGCAGATGGCTCAGTGCAGCTGCATAGATACAGTACCGAAGGACTTCAATAGTTTTTCATGCTGTTTCGCACCTGGTTGCCCTACTTCTCCATGCTCTGCTGAGGTCGTGGGACCTCAACTACAGCCAACATGTGGACGGAATGGCTGAGAACAGGCTGATGGGATGGTTCTGTCACGCAGAATGTGAAGCGGTATGGAGCTTTCGTCATCGCAGCAGAAAGAGTGAAGGCCTGGGCACAAGAAGTTCGACGCATATCGACTACCAAAGTGGGTTCGGCGCCAAAGGGCCATCTTCAGGCTTTCGCATCCCACACTTGCTGGTGAGTGACCTGAGGTAAAGCATCCTTTGTCGCATCCCTTCAGTGGCATTACCATCGGAGTACCGTTCTTAGACATTTGCGGGATTTCGCGAAGTTTCCGGCCGCTCGGAAGCGGCTTGCGAGCTGTGTTACTGAAGCTCAAGAGACCGGGCTTCCAAAAGTGTTTCTTTTGAACTTTCGATTTGATATCTTGTTTTGCCTCAGCCCGACGCCTACGCCTATGCCTGCCTCAACGGCACGCTAGAGCCTCGGGCAACTTCGTGGGCAGTGCCGGCCAAAATGCAGCATGCGCCTGTCAACCTGCCTCTCGCACACTTTTCAACCACAGAGTTCCTGACTGAATTAACTGCTCAGCCCAGAAACACCCTGGCACTGTGCTCTAATCTAGTCGCGGCCATCATGATCAACATCGTCCTTGCCACCAGTCATCGTCGTCATCAACATCATCATCATCAGCGTCATCATCGTCCTCGTTATAATCATCACCATCACCATCACCATCACCATCACCATCACCATCACCATCACCATCACCATCACCATCACCATCATCACCATCATCGTCGTCATCATTATCATCATCATCATCATCATCATCACCATCATCATAGCATCTTCATCCTCATCAGTTTCATCGCGGATGGCAAGCTGTGAGATGGGGGTGGTGCTGTGCCTTCACTTCCATCTCCCTCACTCTTTCTGCTTCTGAAGCTCAAACAAGCACCCCACCCAAGGCTGGATGGATTGACAAATTTCCTGGGCTGGGGCCCGGCCCACATTGACGCTCGGACTTGCAATGCCTTCGGCTTCGGCGTTCCGAGTACACATGGCAACTCGATTCAGGCCTGCATGTATGGAAACATGGAGATGTTGCAGGCTCGAATCTGGGACTTCTTGTTGCTTGGTGAGAAATTGACGCTGCAGGCCTGCACCGAGCAAGAACTCAGCGCACAAACATTCAACGGAGAGACGTGCCTTGGTAGAATTCATCTTTCACCTCTTTGCAAACTGTCGAGTCATGTATGATGTTTGTGATCCTGCTAGGCCTGCATGGTATGCCGTCCGGTACGGAACATCGTGGTGTGGAGCTGAAGGGAGTGGGAAAGTTTGTCAAGATGACCTGGGTTCTGCAGAGGCCACAGTGCCTCGTGTGCTGCCATGTCAGGTGCTTGCAGTGGCTCGTGGAGCATGGCGCGGACACAACAACCCCGGACCTGAATGGCTATACACCACAGCAGCTATCCGACGAACCAATAAACAGCTAGATGTACATGGTGGCACCTTGTTCTCGCCATGGTCGTTTTGTCAGGTTGATCCATGTCAACAACCGCAACGATGGCCAGGAAATGGAATGGCTGGAGGCCTTTCGTTGTTTCGCGCACTGAACGTGCCGGGCCTGCTTGGAAGCTCTGGGGAGCGAGGCTGCGATCAAGGGCGAGCTCACTGAGAAGAAGAATCAGCAAGCACAGGCACTTCCTGGACTGAGAGTCGCACGTCGGATCAGACCGTGGCCTGCAGGAGTTCAAGCTCAAGAAGTGGCGATTTGAAGGTGGGTGTTGCACACAGCAGATGTCCTAACCAGCTTGTTCCTATGGCCAGGTTTGGACTCCTACGCCGAGGATTGGTTGGACAAGAACAAAGCGAAGCAGCGGAAGCACCTGCTGCCCACTTGCACATTCAGATGTTTAGACTCGGTGCACCCCCTTGCTGGTACCTGCTCCGAGGTACAAAACCGGCGACTTTCCTGATCCGTATCCTTTGCCGACTGCAGAGGCAGGTAGCTAAAAATCCTGAAGTTTTTTAAAGTCAGAACGGTGCTTGTGAGTGTGCTTGTGTGGATGGTTGAACATGGGCCCTGCGCCGCTGTTGGTCCAGGAGCTTTGGGCAAAAATGGATCTGTGGCTTTGCCGGAGATTGTGTGTTGGCATCTCTTTTCTAATATCCTCCCGTCTCCGTTGATAAAGCCAGTCATCATCTGGCCCGATGCCCACAGAAGACTTGCAAAGGCCACGTTCGACGATTCCGCGTCCTCCCGCCAAGAGCAAGCCGCCGCTTCCTGTAGCCATGCTCTTCCCTGGGCAGGCAGCCACTGCACATTGACTGGGCACAAAACTTGAGACGACCCATGCAGGGCTCGCAGTACGTCGGCATGCTAAAGTCCTGCTTGGACATCCCCGCCGTGGAGAAAATGCATTGCCCCAAGCACATTGTCCTTCCTCGCTTGATCTGTTGCTGTTGCTGCCGCTGCCGCTCCTGCTGCTGCAGAAAGCGGCTGCTGGTAGGGCGAACACATGGTGTTCCTAATTTAATGCAAGCAAACAGCGGGTGCCATAGTCTGAGGTTGGAGAAGGCAGAAAGCATCCTCGGCTGGAGTGTCAAGAAGTTCTGTTTGGAGGGACCGGCGGTGCCTTGGTGCATTACGGCGTCGTTGCGTGACGTTGCAAGATTGGGCAGCCGACAGGAACAGATCGAGCAGACAAAATATTGCCAGCCTATCATGCTGCTCCCTCAGAGCAAACTGCAGCTGCTGCTGCCCAACAGTTCTTGCTGTCAGGTTCGTTGCCGGTGTTGCTGGGATCGAACTTATGAAGCAGACGTCACCGGCTTGGTTGCATCCTTCACGAGCTGTTCCATAGCAGATGTCCTGCGCTGCCTAAGACTCAGGAAGCGTGAAATGGTGGACCGAGTGCAGGCCAGGATGCCTTGAGCTTGTGGCCTTGCGGTGCCTTGCAGCTGTGAGTCCTCTTCTCGTGTCATGCCCTTTCCAGGCCGTGGCTGGCTTGAGTCTCGGGGAGTACACCGCGCTCTGCTCGCCGCTTAGTACAGTGCTTGAGCTTCGTCTGGTGCTCGTCCCTACGCTTCTTGAATTTCGAGGCGCTGCCGGAGTGCTGGAGTTCGAAGACGGCCCGTGGCCGTGGCGTGCCTCGCGTTTCGAGAGAGACTGGAGAGCTGCGAGGCCTGCAGCTGGTGAAGCTGCGAGCGGAGGCCATGCAAAAGGCGACCGAGATGGTGCCGCCTGGGCCTTGACCTCCTGAGGGTGCCGACAGCCTTAAACCATCGATCCCTGTCATGAGGCAAGCCATGTGCTCGGTCGCCGGTCTGGACAGGAACACCGTGGACCGCCTCTGCCGGAGTCTCGGAGGCTGTTCGCCATGAGAACGACTCGAGATTTCCCCAAGGCAAGGAAGCCAAAGACCTGGACACCAGCTCGCCGACGCCGGTGTGCCAGGGACCCGGGGACTGTCGGCTAGTCCAGCGACAGCACGTGGACTGCGACGACTGCGACAGCAAAGTTTTCCCGAGGTCAGGTCGCCAACGTGCTCTTTCCAGCGGGCTTCACTTGCGGTGGCACGAAGCCTGCCATCGAAAAGCTCTGTGAGCTGGCAATGAAGGCAGCTCCAAGAAGTGGCCTGGGCACCAGCGCCGTCGGTTTGGCTCGTATCCTCTTCTCACGGCAGGCACGAGCTCTGCAAGCTCGGGCAGTCAAGGCCATGGGGCGCAGTTTTGAAGCTGCCGACGATTGACTCTCTCGCCGTCTATCTTCTCTGTCTGTCGTCTGCCTGAATCCGTCCTGCTGCTTGGTGGTTTCTTTTGCAAGCCCCTTGTGTGCCAGACGGGCGGTGGCTTCCACACGCCTCTGATGCAGCCGGCTCAGGAGGACGGCATGGCATGGGCCCTGCGGGAACTTCTCTAAGCCTGACTCTCTCGCGATCAGCGCATCCGAACCGTGTGAGCCGTGACTGCTCTGGGAGGAGCTGTCGAAGGCGATCGATTCCATGCTCCCGAAGATGAAGCCTCCGAGGCTTCTCCGTCACTCACAAAACGGGGATGCTTGTTGGAACATGCCGGCAGGTGCGCTGTGTACTTCAACCTAACTGGAAAGAAGATGCCACCAGGCCTAGGGACTGGCTTGAGCAGCACCTGCAGTTCTTCGACCCAGCACGGAAGCGAAAGGAACCAAGCCATCAGAGTTTGTGGACTACATGAAAAAGCCTGGCCCACAGAAGTTCCAGGTAAGTTACGCAGACGATGGAATCATGTTAGCAGGCTTCAAGAGTTTCAGCATGAGCGTACACGGACGCGCATGTGATTTTGCGACAAGAAGTCATTATTGTCGCCCAGGCAGCTCACGGGTGAAGTTCTTTGGGAGCAGACTGTAAAGCAGATGGTTTTCGATGGGGCAGCGGTCTCAGTTGACAACGCAAAAGGCTGTTCGGTTGTTCGTTTCGTTCACATACCCTTACGTTGATGCCGCGGCATGCACCCCTTCGGAGCTTTGAGCTGTTCAGTCTAGGTGAAAGACTTCTACGAGGTGGGCCCACTAAAGCAGCTGAAGGCCATGATCAAGAGGACGTCACAGGGCGTTGCTGAGTTTTGACCTGCGGCGGCCTCCTTCTATCGTTTCTCTATCTTTCTCTCTTTGTTGCTCCCTGTCTCTCTGACTTCTTGTCTCTCTGCCTTCCTTCCTATTTGTTTGCTCGTCCGACTTTCTGCATGTTGCATGCCTGGTTGTCCGTCCGTCTGTGTGTACGTGCCGCCTCTCTCCTTCTCTCCTGTTATCTCCTGTCCTTTCGCTTGTCGTGGATCTGGGCTTTTCGTTCCTCAGGCTGCAGAGGCTGCACGCAGTGCATGATGCGTCTTTGTTCCGGGACACACCTTGAAGACCTTCGAAGCTTTCCGAATTCAGCCTGAAGGCAGAGATCGTGCGAGCATATGGCACATGTGAGCCGGGTCCTGCGCAGGATTGACCAGGATGCATTCAAGCGGACCGAGAACATTCCTGTCTGAGCAGATGCCGCCGGCTCTCTCTTCCATCCGCAGTACATGGCCGAACAAAGGCTAAATAGATCACCCGGGCTGCTGACACTTAGACTTAGCTGCAAGTTACCACTCAGTCGATCATGCCGCAACGCCATCAATGTTGTTTTACATGAGCATAGTTTGCCGGACCGTACATTCCGTAGGAACGTTTGCAGATCAGGCTGCGGCAGTGCAAAAGGATCGTCTGCACTCCGTTGAGAAGTGAGGTGATTGCGGTTGATTCGTTGACCACTATAGTTCACTATAGATGACTACCAGCACCACCCCTACAGGAAGGCTCGAGCAGCCAAGCGATCCCGAGCCCACGGGAGCCCCTACAGAAGGGGCCTAAAGCGGCTTGCAAACACCAAATCAACTTCTAACTTTGCATACAGCGACATTATCTTTGATCTAGGTTGGTACCCGTCCTTGCTTGTCACAGTTTTTACACCGTCCGGACAGCGCGCTGCCCTCATCCACACAAATTCAAAGAATGAATACTGTACATTTTAAGTCTCTCCGTCGCATCTTTAAGATCAAATCCTCCTCCTTTTACCGTAGGGTCCTTGACCCGTCCTCTGCGGACTGCTCTAACGAATATCTAGCCTGCCTCGCCTTCTCAGCGCGTCACGTTCCCACTTCCTCCCAGCTATACTCGCAACAACGATTCCAGGTACTAGGTCATCTTTACAGACACGTAGAAACGATGGAGTACCAAGTGACTTTTATGGGCTCGACAGACGACCGACCACATTGGGCGGAATCATGCCTGACGGAGGCAGTACAAAGAATCGATTTTGCGGCATCTGACGCCGGACGCTCCTCCTCATTCTGATATGCATAACTTCTTTGCCATACCTACGCTGTCGCAGATACAGACCGCCCACGGAACCTCTTCTATAGCAAGGATGGACAACACTCCATTGTATCGAAAGGTACAACCCTATTGCCAGAATCGCGAGAGATGGAAGACTCTCATCCATAGACCCCGCTCCCTGAGGCATGCGTAATTATAATCCCAGGATAGTCCAACTTTTGAAAGCAGTCGGTGCTGACGGGCAACAGACCATTAACAGACCGCTTTGCTCTGCGCGTTCGAAAAAAAACGGCACCGTATTTATTGCACAAGCATGTAGGATTGGGTCATGTCGCTCTTGAGTCTGGTCGCACGCGGCTCAACGGTGTAATCAAAAGCTCCGCCTGCACCCGCAATAGGTTGTGCCGAAAATCTGTAAGGTTTGATGGGCCCTTTCCTTTTGTGTGTGAAGGAAGAACGAAGACAGCAGCTCATGTCGACGTGGCATACGACCTACTGCCGAAGAAATACTGCAAATTTACTCGGGGCTGGCCCGGGCCGTTGTGAAATCGCAGCAATTTTCTCCCCCACAGAAGATGAGATGCAGGTTGTACGTCGCGTATCCAGTAAGCCGGTGCTGATGCCCTGTATTCGGCTCCAGGAGTCTTGAGCCACACAGCTTCCGAATCATCAATAGGAACACCAAGGACATTAAAGCCCGGCAGTTTGAAGACGCCCACAAGTGCAAGAGGTTCCGGGTGGGATTCCCTAGCAAGTCCATGGCGCCTTCTTTCCTTGAGGCCTGTCCTGGCACGCCAGTTCCGAAAACCACCCGTCATTGCGGGCAGCGTTCGGTGCCTGCGGCCGGTGGGGGAGCTGCAGGCTTTGGCCAACTGCATGCCTGCCTGCTCAACGAGCACAAAGCCTTGCCGACATCTTCGCATCTGATGCCGGCCGTGTTGGCCGGTTGCTTCGGCGCTTTGAGAAGGCGTCGGCGAACAGCGTGCAGAAGTTTCCATTGGCCGTGGTCGCTTAGCAAAGAAGCCGATGAAACTGCGAAGCACTGGTGGCACCATCACCCACGAGCTTCAGACATTCTGATTGGGTGGATCCAACACTCACAGCTAACTCAAGGAAACAGAATCGACTTAGAGGTCGAGTTTTCCACCAGCAGCAGAGGGCGTTGGCGGTCGAGAGGCCTGGGATTCAAGGGCCCGTTTGAGGCCAGGGTGGACAGGACAGGCGAAGCCGCTTACCTCATCCTCGCTGACAGCTCCACAGTCCTCCGAGGCCGTATGGAGGAGGCGTCCCTGAGCATCCAAGGCATTGTGACCCACGAGAATGTAGCAGGTGGGAGTTTTGTCCTGCAAGCCCTTCCGGACTGCTATCACGAATGGTGGTCTCACATTAAGGGCGAGCTTGCAAACTACCATGGGAACAACCCGGGGATCCTCGTCTTCTCCGAGGACGGCCAAATCGAAGGCCCAGCCGACGAATCATCCTCCGAGGCCGAGGGTGGGGACGAAGCCGATCAAATGATTCTCAGAAGAAGACGTACACAGAAACACCGAGAGAGACAAAGAGAGAGAGTGTGCGTGGGGTTGACGTGGGCACCAGCTCTTTCTCGGGCGCAAGCCCTGCACAGTCGAGCCCATCTTATCAAAATGGTGGATGGGGCAGCCGTGACGAGCGCGAGGTAGGAACTGCCTGGCTCCCAGGCCCCTGAGCAAAGCAAATGTGGGGTTGTTGAAGAAGAGAGAGTGGGGTGTTCTGTTGTTTTTCTGCAGAAACCAGCTTTACTCCCAACCTTGAACTTGCATGGCACATGTGTCTATATCTTGGATATCTTGAAGCATTTGCACCGTCCCTGATTTTTTCCTCACCCTGAACCGGCGTTCTAAACTTCCGCAAGGCCCCTTCCCTAAACTATGGGGACGCAACTACCCCTACAGGGAGAGGCAAGCCGGGGAAAGTCTGTGCTGCTTGCTAGTTGCCTCCAGGACTGTTTGCTGTAGGCCTCCTTTCCCTCACTGGCGTGAACTTGGTGACACGCCAAGCTTCGCTTGCTTCGCCACATGGTCGATTGTCAGTTGACCTGCTGGAAGTGCTATAGGGTGCTGCAGGGGTGCTGCAGGGGTGCCGTCCCGTGGTGGGTCCAGTGTGTCCAAGGTGTTCGGTAGTAGTGCTAACAGTCGACTCCCATTCAATCGTCACCACGGGCCTAACTCCCACATCTCCAAAGTCTCCGCAAAGCCCGGGCAACCTCGCCAGGATTCCACGGATGTGCCAGACATCACCTCGCCGGCCGACTTGCGCAAGTTCTTGCTGAAGCGCTTGACGCAGGTCGGCTCGCAGAGGCTCGGAACAGCAGCAGTAGCAGCAGGTCGTGAGCGAGAGGAAAGGCTGAAACCCCGCTCTGCCCCGAGGAGCCCAGGCCAGGAGCGGTCCAAGGGGAGCAGGCGAAGGGAAATTCTGCAGAGATTCGCTTTCCGCCCGGACGAAGTCAAAGAGTATCTTGCATCTTGGATGACACGCCAAGCTTCACACTCTGAAAACAGCCCTTTGGAAGTTCTTAATGAACAGCTCGATGTACTTGTCAGCTAACGGAGATTTTTACATGTTCTTCTCTCGAGCCCCAGGCCCATGCGCAGACAAAGCTGAGTTGACTTTCTAGTTAGCAGGAAAGCAGCTCTATCTGGGGAGCTTAGGATCGCTATGTCATTTGCCAGACGGCTGCGAAAGAGATGCTTTCGGTCGCGATTTGCGACCACTACAACCGCGCCAAGGCGGGAGAAGTTTGCGGGCATCTCTGCTACAACTGCTGCGACTGCCTCGATTTCAGGAAGAGCTCGCTGTTGATGTCGAGCCCAATCGGACAGAGCCCAAGGCAGAGGACCGTTCTGGATTCTAGGGCCATTGGTCATGCAAGTCGCAGTCTCCACAGCGGGGAAGGGCTCTCGGGGTTATCCAGATATCATGATGAAAGTGCTGAGGTTTTGCTTGGTGTGATGCACTTTCCCTTCATGTGGGACTATGAAGCTTTGTTAGGCTAGCTTCTTTGTGCTCGAAGCTGTAGCCACACTTTGGTTCGTAAGGAGAAGCTGGAGAAAGATCAGCCAGAAGAAAAGCCTGCAGCGGCCTCAAAGGCCAGCGAAGGTGTGGCTGAGGCCTGACCTGGATCTCGACCCTGGAGTATCCTCTCACTGGCAACGCGTGCATCTTTAGACCCGGGCAGACGGCCTTCCGGTCCCTGCCAGGCTGAAACTTCCACTTCAGATGCTGTACATACTGCGGAGTCTTCATCTCTCGAGGCCCGCATCTTCCACCTTTTCAAAGATGTCTAGCTATCTTTTCAGTAGGACAGGACATATTCAGAGACTGTCCGTGGCGGTGTCGCTGTCACGGTCACGCACCAGTCAGACGAGACCCAACTGCCTGGAATGCGAAGTACCTGCAGGAAGCTGTGCAAGAGAAGGCCAAGCAGGCTGATCCGCCTGGTGAGATTTCGGAGTGTCTCTGCTGCAAGATCTCGCTCCATGTGAGAGTCTTGTCATTCGTATGGCATTGAGCAGTTTGCAACAGCTCGCTGATGGCAATTGGGGGATGGAGCTCGTCCTAAAGATGTCTTGAACTTCGGGTCTCACATGACGCTCTTTTGTGTTGTCGATCCCGGATGAGGCAAAGTCCTGCTGATGCGGAGACAGGCCGCCGAAGAGACTGAGCAAAACTCTTTGCGGATCTCCGGGCATGCGAGGTGCCAAGGTGGACTCCAGCAATGATGGGCTGGACAAAGTTCAGTTCACCGACACCGATGGAGATGCAGCTTGACCAGACTTAGGTTTTTGCAGCTGGTGTCGTCGTGCTTGCATTGCCATGACTGTACACTTTGACAGGTAATCTTGCTCCAGGTTGAGGAGGACCAAGTCGCCGAGTATGTGAACGGGGAGCCCGAGCTGGAGCACGTGGAGCGTTTTGAGATCGATCTGGAGAAGCGGACATACCGAGACGATTCCGGAGAGGGCCACTTCGACGAGTCGGAGGATCTTCCGAAGCTTCAGGCGGAGGTCAAAGCACTCTTCACCCGAGCGGCCAAAAGCACGCTCTCGAAGCCCAAGCGGGCCGCGGGCTCAAAGAGAAGGGCTCTGAGAAGTGGGCTGCAAGCGCCTGGGGGCTCTTCTTTTCTGCGCCTTCCTCTAAGGTGAAGAACTACACCAAGCCGAACATCCTGCTGCTGGGTCCCACGGGCAGTGGAAAGACTTACTTGCTTAGAAACCTGGCTGCTGCTCGGCTCGATTCTGCCGAGCTTTGAAAGTTCGTTGCTGCACAAGGGGCTCCCAGCATGGCTTAGGACCTCATTGGTGTTCCGTTTGTGAAAGCGGATGCACGGGCCTGAGATAGTCTGGAACTCCCTTTCTGTCGCGGCTTGCTGGTGGATGCCGCAGAAGTTCTTTCAACTGCTGATTTCGTGGATTGTCAAGCAGAGCAGCTGCGAGCGTGTTGGTGAGGCGACCAAGTTCACAGAGACCGGATATGTTGGACGTGATGCAGACGAGGTGCCTCAGCTACGCAGTGAAAAGTTCATTGTTTCTAAGTCATGGTTGGGGCGGGCTGTTCCAGGACATTTCAGGACACTGTGGCCGGACTTACATTGCAGTCCCAAGGGCTTGTCTTCCCTTTTTCAAGGCTTCTGGGCAATCGTCACTAGGCTCACGTATGGAGAGTGCTGCAGGTGATGAGCGAATTGCTGCAAGCTGCAGACGGCGATGTCGAGCTTGCTCAGGCATTTCAAGTAGACTCAAATTGTGTCATGAACCTGGCATGATGTTTACTCGAGAGGTGGGCATTGTCTATGTAGACGAGATCGACAAAGTCTGCTCCGAGGGAGGTGGGCGCACCTCCTCCTTCAGGCCAGCCTCTCGGATGCTCAGAAGATGTTGTCTGACGGGAAGTAGCAAGTAACTCCGGGTGCGCGAGAAGATGTTAACGACTCACGCCAATTCGAGGACTTTGATTGGAACTGCCCACCGATTCTCCAAACCCCCCTGCCCGTAGTTCTGGAAGGCGGGCCACGCAAAGCACGTTCTTGAAGCTCATGGAGGACGCGCCTGCTTTCGAAGGCAGCAGGCGCAAGGCCGCTAGGTGACGGGGTTTGCACCTTGCTCAGAAAGCAGGACACCGAAGTTACGGTGGGTGGTCAAGGGCCACGTTTGGTTCTCGGCGCCATGGGTGGGGACAAGGGCACCAAGATGTCAACAAGGCAGGATGAGCTGAGAAACCTATCGCTTCTGGACCAGTGCTGTGTCACAGGTTGCACTGTAGCGGTAGCGAGAAAGTATGAAAAGGTATTCTGAGAAGTAAAGCCGAGGGAATGGAAGGGTCTGTTGTGCTGTCGTGGATGTCCAATGCTTCCGTGAAGGCCTTGCTGTAACATCCCAAAAATCACGAGGTTGACACCCTGTGCATTCCAGACGAAAGAGGGCACCCACGGTCGATGTGTGCTTGTGTAGGCATGTGCTGTTCGTTTTCTCCGGTGCCTTCAGCCAGCTTGATGAGAAGCTCAAGGAGGCTGCCCCGTTTAATTGGGGCTTCTTCAGCCAGGTGGGTAAAATCCCAAGAACTCGTTTCGAAACATGTATCGGGGGAAGAGTGTCTGTGCCGGTTGGGCTCGAAGTTCCCGTACAGACCTCGAATTGCGAGTTTGTTGAGCTTTTGCAAAGACCCTCTGACACTGCACAGCTTGTGCCCTGTTCGAAGCTCCTCGGATCTTGAGAGATGCGCAAATGGGTCGGCTTCGTCCAATTGCTTTGTGCGAGCATGCAGTTTATGCAGCACGCAATCATGTTTCGGTCATGTACCAGTGCCGGTCACCGAATTGTATGTGTGAAACTTAACGCGATGCGCCACAGTCGGATGTGCAAAGACTTCTCTCAGTTCCACCGGTTGCTGATGGCCGAGCTCATGCTGGTTGTATGTCATGCTCTGGCACTGGGACGTTGAACAAGTCTGAACCGACATCTGGTAGGTACCAGCTGCAGTTTGTGCTGCGATGCTCTGTTTTCATGCTTGAGTCTGGTACATGAGCATGCCCACAGTCCTCAATGCATGTACATTGTGCATCCCTTGCTTAAACGCGCCGCAGGATCATATCCGCGACATGAAGGGCTTCGGTTTCACTTCTGGAGCAGCAGAGAAGGCTGAAGATGTCCGGTCGATGCTGCACAAGGCCGAGCTGCACAGCAGCAGAGGGCGGTTTGATACACCAGGGGCGAGGGGGGGGGAGACGTTCCGTTGCTCATTTCTTGGTTTTTCGACGAAGCAAACTTCAGGTCTGTACTGTCGTGTTCGTTAAGACCAGAAACATTGGCCCTTCGACCCGTGCCGCAGGCCGACACTGAAGCTTGGATGAATGCAGCTTGCTACCTCGTGGGAGCTGGCACATTTGTCTCTCTATGTGTGTGTGTCCATCAGCCTCAACAGGCCGACTTGATGGGTCTCCGGAGCAAACTGCGAGTGCTTGGGACCATGTGTTGCCATTCAGTGGTCGGTGTTGGACGTAATGCTATGTGATCATGTGAGCTCCGCAGAATATTCCTCTTGTTCCTGCAGCAAACAATGTTCCTGTTCATTCGACAGTGTCATCTACTCCTGCCCGAGACTCTGAGCTTCGCATGGAAGACTGATCAACGCGTGTCAATTCGAAACCGGATCATTTGCAAAACGAGCATTGCTGCTGGACTCGGGCAAGTGTTGGCAGAGCTAAGGAAGAGCTTGTCAAAGCTGGCATGGAAAGGGAATTCGTGGGCCGCTTGCCAGTGCGCGTTGCGCTGCAAGCACTTTCAGACGAGGATCTGTTCCAGGTGTTGACGCAGCTCAGCTGCAGCCAAAGCTTTATTCACGTTTGCTGACGGTGTTGAAGTCACCGACCGAACTTCTGCTGCGAATATGATGTAATTGGCCTGCTTCCATAACATGGAGCAATCGCTGCACTGCATTCGTGACTGCCGTACCTCAACGCTGCTTGTCCCAGGACAGCAGAAGATGGGGCAACCTGGGGGCAAGGAAGCTTTGTTACCGGTCTTACTTTTGCGACATGCTGCGATTGTTCAGCAAATGGTTCAGCTTGTCAGCAGTCCAAGGGGATCCATCGGGAGCGTTAGATATTGTTTTGTGTTCTCCTGGGGAAAGCGTTCTACAGGCAACGTCCCAGCTCACAGACGACTTCCGCCGTTACGGAATCGAGTTCCGAGCTTGGAGTCGCGACGGGCAGGGCCCTCCTTTGCAGCTGTGCTTTCGACTCCGATTTTGGATTCTTGACTGAGGCTCCGCTTCACGGATGCGGCTTTGCGCACCGTCGCGCAGAAGGCTGCCAAAGAGGGAACAGGCGCGCGAGCTCTTGCCCGAACCCTGGTTAGGCATGGAGCCTCTGTGCACCTTCCCAGTTGTAGGAGTGAGAAAACGAGCGCTTTGTCGATCTGTAGACTCAGGTCACCATCCTTGAGAACACATTGTGCCCCGCAGCAGTAGGAAGTCTCAGCTGAATGACTCCGGCTTTTGCCACAACTCGAGGAGAAGGTACAAGTTCTGCTTGCCGGCCCTTGTTCCCCGTGGATGCGAAGTTCTGGAGGCTTTCAAATGCTAATGTCTGAAGCTTGGGGCCTCATGGCGTTGCCTTCACGTTGAGATGCCTTGGAGTTGAAGGTTGATCCTGATCTCATCGAAAACCCGGAGCAAAGACTGGAGAAGTTGCTGAGCCAATATGCGCTGAATGAGACTTGAAAAAGGCCACGGGCTGTCGAAACTTTATTTGACTGCAGTGCTTTTGAAAATACACCTGATCGGAAGCAATCCTTTGGCACAGTTTGGTTCAAGCGCCTGCTCGGTTACAGTTATAGTGTTCCCAACTTCTCCCGTCAGCTATGGCTGTTCGTCTTCTTTGTTCGCCGCCATCTGTCCTGCCTTGGCCCTTGCATGCTCTTGCTGACCCCGGCGCCGGCCTGTGGAGGCCTTATGAGGCCTTCACCTCAAGCACCTGTATCCAGAACGAGTGCCGCGGTTGCGGTGGCGGGCAATGCCAACACTGGCATTCGTCAGTGCTGTGACAAGCATTGGCATTCAACCACGCCGCCAAAATATGCGACGATGCTGACGTTGAGGAGGATACCAAGGCCTGCATCGAAGAGCAATGCCACTGCTTTGGTGGGGAGCAGTGCGACCTTTGCCGCGAGGATGCCACCCGCATCGCCCAGTGCTGTGCCACGTACGATGCAAGTGCGCAGCCAGAGATGTGCAAGGTGGAGCAGCCAGACGCTGACCTCTGTGCTGACCTGTATGGTGCCGAAGGGCTTACCTGCGTGTGCGAGGCTGATGCAAGCACTTGCATCGACAAGAAATGCGCTGGGTGCTCTGGAGAACAATGCCAGCTTTGTCACCAAGAAGCAGCAGCGGTGCACCAGTGCTGCCAAGACCATCGGCACTTCACGACTGCCCCCAAGTCCCCCAAGATGTGCGAAGACGCTTTCGTGGAGACATGCATGGACGAGCGATGCCACGGATGTGGGGGAGAGCCGTGCGAGCTGTGCCACCAGGATGCCTTCCACATCCAGGGGTGCTGTGGCAAGTGTGAGGCAACAGGCGTACCCGGCATCTGCGCGGCCCGTGTGTGAAGCAAGCCATGGTGCTGTGCGAGAGTTCTGAGAACGCAGCGTTTTGGGAATCTGTTGGGCCTGTTGGGTCCAGTCGATAGATGTGATCCAACTATATAATTCACATGCAAGATTGAATCTCTTTAGCCGTCGTGAAAAATCCTGTTTGGCTGATTTTGGCTGTGGGACGGAGACCGAGTCTCCATTATTTACTTCTCGCTATTTCCCCATCCATGCCACCCTAGCCGGCAGAAGCCCCAGCCATGACTTGGGTTTCGTCTCTCTCTTTAGCTGCCGGCTCGAAGCAGTGCACAGACTCACAAGATGCTCAGTCGGCGTCCAGTGACTCGCGGCATATTGCTTCATCCAGTCTGCCTGACCCATACCAGATGGAAGACAGCATGAGTTTACTGTTTACTCGAGGCTCATAGTGTCTGTCGAGAGACATGTTCGAACCACCTATGACAGCATCTGGAAGTCATTTGCAGGATGCCGGGCTTTGCCTCAGCATTTTGGTCAAGCTTCGGTAACAACCTTTAGTCTTGGCCGCACGGTGCTGAGAAGCCTTAGGTTCAACGAGCTGCGTGCCATTAGTGAGCGCACAGCAGCAAGCACAGGAGCCTCGAGACCCGTGACAAACCACTCGACTTAGATACACCATGATGGGGGGTCGGCGTCAAAGTCCAAAGCTGTCAGCCTTATCACTATTGCCCTTCGCCTGTCCACTCCTCAGAATGAGAAAGACCATGAGCATGGAAAGCGGGTCTCGTGCATGAGTGAGTGCCTACAGTGCTTGCTGCGTTGCTGCATGCAGTGTGTCCGGACCTGCAGCAAAACAGTGTGACAGTGAGGTGCAGCGTTGTTGGGCCGGTGCCTGGTGGCGTGGAGTCTACAGCCAGATGAAGAGGTTGACCTCAAACTCCGTGCATGCTTTGTGTCTGCTTGTGTACCCTGAGCAGCTTCGAAGCATCACTTTCTCCATTCCGAGCAGGCGAGTCTCGCCTTTGTTGGAGTGCATCCACAGCACAGACACGTTCGAGTTTGGTTGCGGGCGGAAGATGCCGATGAGGCCCCTGTTGAGGCTTTCCGCTTTCATCAGCACACGTGATGGTGATGTGAAGCTTGCTTCAGGTCGCAGCGCTGCTTGCTCAGGCTGAGGCTAACAGTGCGACCAGCTGCTGCCTGCCAGAGATTTTAGACTTGCTTGGGCGGGTCGGTGGGAGGCTCTGCGGCGTGAAGCTGCACAGGAGGAGGCCTAGCTGGGGCTCACTGCCACGTCTGCTGGCGAGCTGTGGGATGTACTGGCTGTTCAGCAGGAGGAAGTGAAGGCTGCTCGCGTTCAGCGAGAGGCATCAGAGGCGGCAGAGGTGAAGAAAGCCGAAGATGCATTCGGGTCGGAGATTCAGGTGGAGGCTTGCGCCGTGAACTGCTATTGGACTTTGAACACCCAAAGCCCAACCCCCTGGAGGTTCGTCCAGGCGAGGATCCGATCCTGGCAAAAGCACGGGCAGAGTTGGCAGCAGCGCGTGCCAACTTAGCAGCTGCAAAACTGGAGGCGCCACAAGTTTAAGTTCTTCTTCTACAGGTTCAGCAGACGGTAATGCTCATAAAAACCTTCGAAAATCGTGCCGGCAGCCACGGACGAGAGATGAGCTCGCTTACACTCTTGTCTGATAGGCTGAGGCAGTTGCTGCCGGCCGTCAGGTCCAGTCCTGAAGGCTGCATGAGGGTTCAAGTTCATGCAGGCAAACTGATGGGCCTTGGTGTAAGCCATCGGATGCAAGATGCTTGCCGAGGTGACAGGCCAGCAAGGCGAGGTGTTCTGTTCGACCTGCCAGATTTCCTTGTGAGTCTCGCGGCTCTGTTTCTGTGCAGACCAGCCTGGCAGTCAACCCAGTGTTCCACCACGAGTCCCAGTTGGAAAGCTGGAGGAGCACTCTGCAAGACAAAGCTCAGCAGGCATCGCTGAATTTGGAGCATTCTTCAGGATGTGAAGCTCAACCTCTCAGGCACGTTGATGACCGAGGACTCGGACCTCATGCTCGCGGCTGTGTGGTCACTCACAGAAACGGATACAAGTCCTGCATGCCAAGTGCTCGCTACATGGCAGGACGAATGGAATGATTTGGCTGAGAAATTTGAGGACGCTTGATGGCAATCAGCAACTTGCAAGCTCACGGAACACCCCACTGTCACAGCATTGCCCTTGTCACGCTTTTACATCATGTTTCAATCCACCTACTATAACCTCCGTGCCCACCATCCAAGACACACGGCAACTCCCAATATCCCAGCAGCATAATCCACAACACAGTTCCAAATCATATCTAAACCCCCACAACCAAAGCCAAAGATGGAAACCACCAGTCGAAAATAAACAGTGATCCATTCCCAAGACAGACTGCGGCAAGGGTTAGGAAAAAGAGGACATTGACATGACAAACACAAGGTACACGTTTTGCCAGATAATTTGGTAACCAAGATATATGGGGCAATATTACACAAACATTTAGATGTATGTCCAGGCAAAATACAACTCCTTATGGTTCCGCTCAACCATCCGCGAAAGAAGATTGTGACGATGGTTGCAGGCCACCACCAGAAGGACATGTACTAGAAGATATAACACAAGTGGCGAGAACACGATGCAAATAATTATGGCATTATGGCATAGATGTCGAGCATCAGATTAATGAGAAAGAGAGGAGATCGATGATCGAGCAAGCGGAAGCAACTGAAAGCAATGATACAATGCGTTTGCTAAGAAGAGGATGTAGCAGGAGCAGAGCGCAACATCGCCGAGACAAATCTAAAGAAAGAGTGTGAATGCTTATCTTACCAGTTGGGCAAGCATGATTGGATCGTGGAACGTCTTTCTATGCAGTAGGAAGGTGAAATAGCTATTGTGCCCCCTCAATATCACCAATCAGTAGCATTATATTTTCTGTTGACATTCTTGGGCTGTTGTGTTGCATTGTTTCTATTCTTCGCTCCTTTTCACATGTCATTTCTATATAGTCTAAACTTTTTTTTTTAATGTCGACCTGTGTTTAGCAAAACCATCAAATTATTATGCTCTTACAGTAGGTATAGTTAGGAAAAAGACGTTGATGAGCGATTATTCAAAGCAAACGAGACACTGCAACTGGCAACGCGCCCAACCAGACAATCGCTAAAGTCAACGATGTCATGAGCTTATGGGGCCGCAGGATCGTCCAACATACCATAGCAGACAACTTACTTGGTTCATGTCATGGCAAAACCAAAGCAAGGGTGGCAGGGATACAGCAATATGAGAGGCAGCGGCAAAGCACGAGGACAAAGCACCGATCAGGATGCGCGAAGGCAAGACAAGGCAAGCAAGCTAAAGACGGAGCGAGGCAAGCAATTGACAAGCAACCGGTATTCACAAGAAGGGCAATCGGTAGTTTATCTACAAGGGCAAATGACATTTTAAACTCAGGGTTGCATTGTTTTTCGATATTTTCTACTGGGATCGCTGACCCCAGGCCCCATGCGATTCATGGGCATACCTCGTTAGGAATGGGTTAGGGTGAGGATTTGTGTGTGCTTTTGGTTTTCGGATTGTGCTGTGGATCTTGGGTTTGTTTTTTTGGGAGTTGTCTTTTTTTCTTGGGTTTGTCTTGGGTTTGCATTGTGGAATATTGCTTGGAAAATGAGAGGTGCTTGGTGTTTTATGAGGCCGCTTGAGAACCGGTGTGAAAGCACGGGGGCGTACATGGGTGTGAAGTCCGGGTCACGATGCTTGCTCCCAGCAACGGGAAAAAGAAAGCAGCACGCGACGATACGCCACGCGATCCCAAATTCGATTTCTCATCTGGGCCCAGGACATGAACCTCATTGAGCAGTTCCAGACAAACTCCAAGCTTGGTTCGCAGGCCTCGCCACGAACAGGCGATTTTTTCACTCCAGCTAGCTTTCGAGGCAGGTTTTAGTGGCAGCAAGAGAAGGTTACACTTACAGAACCGAGCTATGAGACAGCACGTGAAAGTTATTTGTTTGCATGTGCCGGTAGTGACAACTTCTACACAACGTTTGCTTTGGGTTTTGCGTTTTAGATACTCTTGTGTTTGGGCAGTATTCCAGGGGCGCTCTCTGTCTGTCTCTGTCTCTTCCTCCCTCGCGCTTCCCTCGCGTATTTCTTCTGTGAGTGCCCTGCATGTTGCACCATGCCACGAGAGCAGAGACCAATGGTCGACGGGCTCAAGGCACAGACATGATTGGTGGTGTCGTGCTAGATCCCGGGTGTCAAGTATAAACCAGATGCAACTTTCCATCGATTCGGGTGGAGGTTGTAAAATGTCTCAGCATGTCAAAAATCATTAAATTGGATTGCATGTGCCTTGGAGAGAGCACATGGGCTACCGTTAACGCTATGACGGTGGACAAGTCCATCTTGGTTGCGGATGCAATTCGCCTCGCCCTTGTACCGATGACCAACACATCAAAGCATGTTCTCAGAGGTACACATTGGTTCAAGAAGCTGCAAGCATTTCCAGAAAATTCTTTTTGAGCCACGCATCAAGACAGGTAACTTGATCTGAGGCTTGGCCAGCGGTTTGGCAGACAAATCAATGAAAAGTCCGCCATCTTACTGCAAAGTTGCCTGGCAAAAAGCGAACATTGAAGGGTCGCCGAGCATGTGTGGTGCCATTCCCGCGATGAGGTGACGAGATTGTATGCTCATTGGACTCACCTGGTGCCCCGCGTTCGGATGCAGGTGCTCATGGTCGCTTGGAGTCATCCGATAAACAGACTGCCTGCAGATGTTTTCTCTATGAAGTGACTGACGGCTGACGGATGGCAGAAAGTTCAACGCTTGAGAAACGGAAGTCCTCCACATCCCCACTGAAGGCCGGAGTTTGTGTCTCGAACTACCTCCTGCGCGCGTGCCTAGGCCGGGGGGAACGGAGAAGGGAGGCTGTTTAAGACGGCTTGCTTTAGCTGCAGCGTAGTGTCGTAGTGTCCGCGCTTCCTGTGCAAGGAACTTGTGCCGTGCCTTGGCTTCGAGCGTCGCAGTCATTTTTCTTTTTTGGATCTTCGTAGGACCGAGGGAAGCGTCTCATGTCTCTGGTGTTTGCCGCGTCAGGTGCTCATGGTTCAGGAGTATCACTGGGATGTGCAAGTCAAGGCCCCATCGGCTATCGGGTAATCACCTCCCCCTAAAACGATCCCGGAACTTTACGGTCTTGGGCCCGCAATTCAAACTTAATTAAAGACAATAGGGGGGAGCTCGGATTGTGTGAGTCTTAATAGAGCCAGGGCTACATTCGCGTTAAACGAAAGGACCAGGGGACCAGGGCGAGCAGGGCTTAGGGCTTTGGGGCTCAGGGCTTGTGGTTTAGGGCTTTAGGTTTTTGGGCTTAAGGTTTAAGGCCTTGGGGCTTTAG